>APFE030918126.1:76143-127800 GCA_000404065.3 Pinus taeda
TAGGTTTATTTCAGCTGGGAATCCGGCGCTGAAATCCATTTCCACACAGATGCGTGCATAGGTGGTTCTGGCATATTCCTTTGTTTCTGGGCACCTGCAGTAAAATTTCCCAATTGCATTTCTGATGGCTTTTAGCGAGGAGAGATTCCAGAGATGCAAGGGTAGGCTTGGCAATCTCACCCAAACTAGTGCTGAGGTTATCACTGCTGTAGAAGGATCGAATGATGGGTTCCATGGCTTCATGAATAGGCCTGATTTTTCCCAAAACCAAGGGCCTGAATCTAGAATACATTGTCTGCTCGTAGGGTATGATCCCAAACATCATTAAATCTAGAAGGAAATGACGAACATTTAATGGAGAGAAGTTCATGAAATCCAGCATCAAAAAAATTCAGTGCACATGAACTTGACGGAGAAATTCACAAAAGGCAAAAAGGCAGATTTACAAATCAAGGAAATCAAGTAAAATTTCCATCCTCTGACACGTCTAATGCCTCACACATATTAACAACATCAAATAGCAAGAAA
Source organism: Pinus taeda (assembly GCA_000404065.3). Classification (NCBI taxonomy): domain Eukaryota; kingdom Viridiplantae; phylum Streptophyta; class Pinopsida; order Pinales; family Pinaceae; genus Pinus; species Pinus taeda. The sequence goes on from APFE030918126.1 coordinate 76,672, forward strand.
GGGTCATTTCAATATTCCAAACATTTACTACCCACTCCACCAGAAAGAAGGTGAACTATTGTCATGCACGCATGAAATAATGGACAATAGATTACATGAAAATTGAAGAGATGTCCTGAGGAATCACAACTAAACAACAATGATGGTGTATTTAACGCCAACTCTATGAAAATCAAGGAATGCCCCAAATTTCTTAAAATCTTGCCAGAAATTCCAAGCAACTTTCCTTGTGACTTGGAGGACATTTTGAACATTTCAAGTCTTGTAATCTCTTATTCAGAGTTGTTTGATTATCTTCGAACATAATAGTGTTATGAAGAATTTACCATGAAGAAATGAAAGAATAGATCATAGGAAGAAGAAGTTACACTCAAACCCAAAACCAAAGCTTTGTTCGATCCTGTTGGAAAAACTGAGCTAGAATTTCGTTTTCACAACATCCGTCAGGCGAAGGTCGAAGAACCTGCATGGGAAAAAACTTTTGATGCTTATCTCAAATTGGAAAAGAAGTGAAATCAATGGAATCCACAAACGAAATAATTAGAGAAAGCGGGAATACGTGAAATTATTCAGGCCCTGTTGGTTACAAATCTTCAAGGAATGAAGCAAGGAGTTGTCAAATACCTAGTGAGTAGATACCACTATGGAAAATTGTTGCTAGACCAATTGTATTCTATTTCTAGCACCATTATCGATCTAATCTTAGGATTTCCATACAGAGGACCTAAGGTACCGACTGCAATTGACATAACTCACTAACTTACAAAACTTTTCGGAAGGGTCTCTAGGAACAACTCAAGAGGCTTGGTCATTAGTCAAGTGTAAGACCCCTTGGCAAGATGAATTTGCACGATTGTTGCTCTGTGTTTGAATTTGATGGGTTGAGATTTAGACATCAATCTCACCATGTTGGAAGCTATCGTCAAAATAGAAAAATCCATATTTTAGTATAATTGGGAAGATCATGTGACCAACTTGATTAAAGCTAATTGTCAAGAATGCATGAATTCTAGTAATTCCATCTTTTTTCCCTCTCTATTCATATGGATTGTCATGAGAGTGCACCCACCAGTGGGGGAAGCCAATAGAAAGAAATATCCACCCATGATGAATTATTTCAATATTTTCTCTAGTAGTTGGCTAAGGGAGTTGCAGTCACTTGGTCCCAATGAAATTTTTAGGAACTGGCTATTGAATATTAAGAATATTTCTAATAAGTGGAGAATCCCAAGACATGTTCATCGTTCCCTACCTCCATTCTCTCATATTCAATTATGCATTGACTACACCAAAGTCTAGTATAATAATTCCTTCGAGATCGACCCCCAGAAACTCTCCTACGAACCAACAATAAAACAAATATTTGATGAGTTATTTCGTCAGTCTAATACTAAATATGCCATTCCACCTACCATTTTCTAGCCAACCCATGAAATCATTACACTTCTGAAATATGTTGAAATCAAGGAATAATTTTAGGCTAGTCTTTACCTACAAGCCTCCAAAGTCTATTTATCAGTACCCTTACCTGAACCTTCACATATGTCTGCTCGCAAATGGCATACTATCCCTAAGTCTACCCGTTCCAAAGCTAAACCATACGAGTGGAAGACAATACTTAAAAATATAAAACTCACTTATCTATTCAAGTAGCAACAGTTGGATGAATCTATTAGAGATCTGGAGCTTGAACAAACAACTGTCAAAAAACCCACTAAGTGCAAAAATCCATCCATTAAAGTATAGATTCAAGATGCCCTAGAAGGTTTTATGGGTTTGCTTGCTGAGAATATTGCGAAAAAATAGATGAATTCCTTCAGAAAGGAAAGCATGATAATAAGTCACCTTCTCAATCCCATAAGCAGGCAAGTCAATCTGCCACCGTTCCTAATATTTGATTAACCAAGAATACCCCCGTGAATTCTCCAACTCAAGTTGTTAAAGAGAAAAAAAAACAACTAGGAAAAATAATTATGACGAGGAACATTCAAACAAAGAGCGATTTGAGAAAGAGGAGTCGAATAATCAAAACTCTTATTAAGAAGATTCTGAAAAAGAGAAGTCAAATGAAAAATAGTCAGCATAAGATTAGTTTGACAGAGACCAAGAAGAGAAGCAGCAAGCAGAACAGGTTCAATCATATCACACTTAGACAGCTAAGTCCCAGTCAAAAGTAAACCAGTTGAAGGATAACCAGGACATCTAAAACAATTCAAATCATACTTCTAAATATAATTCATTGTAGCGAACTCAGTCTGATGAAATCGGTAGAGAGCACAACTAGTAGACAAATCATGCTTCAACTAAGTCATAATGAGGAGAACCATGAGGATTACATGTCATTAATACAACACTAGAAACTAATCCAGGTACTACCGATGTTCCAACCACTCAAGTTAACATATATTCAACTACAGCAACCAAGGGCAAGAAGAAGCATGTGAACATCACTAATAATTATGATGAGATTAAGCTTGCTAATGATAAACAACTTTTTTAGGTTATGTAAAAGTTCTATCAGATTTTCTAAGAAATGGCTCCAGAAAATAAAGAAAGAAACTAAGAAGTTGCATCACCTATAGGAACGAGAAAGGGAGACTTGGTTGAAGTCCCAAAACCAAGAAACAAAAAAATTAAGCATTCTCGTTCCATCCAAGAGTGATGATGATCTCGTTCTTATTCAATAGTTGGTAGAGCAATTAATTGACCAAAATGTCCAACTCATTACTCAGATGTCAGAATTGTAGTCTTGACCTACACTTACAGCTAATCCTATTTTTACTCAAGCTTTGCATAAGGTCCATGATGATAATTTAGCAGAAAAATAGACATTGGAAGATATGCCTGACAAAGGATTTTCTCTCATAACTACTCTTAATAATTGGCTCTCCTATTTGGATATTGTTAATTCGAAGATAAGGATCCAAGAAATGCTTCTTTGGGACATCTCATCCAAGAAAAATTCAGACTCTAGACCTCAACAGTCAATAAATACTCAACTATAACAAGAGAAGGAAAATTATGTAAAGATTTTGCAACAACATTGAGAGTGGTTGTGTGAAGGAAAAAAGTCCCAACACGAAGCTTCAAATGTTTCTCAGTTCATACAGCAATTCATACAGCAATCGAGAGTATTGAAAAAAAAGACCATTCAATCAAAGGATAATAGACTCTGCAATAGTAGAAGACAATGTACAATACTTATCTAATCTTATAAAGTCAAGCATAAAATCTCGAGTAGCAGTACGAGAATGGTCAATGTTTGGTGAACATTTGCAGATGCTAGATCCAATGATCTATCAAACAACTTTTCCTGGCATAACTCCAAATCTGTGAACATATTCTTCTTCCCCACATCCATCATGGCCTACCCATAAATTTTATGCACCTAATTTTTCTACATTTTCTATTGTCTCATAACAATAGTCTCAAGAAGAAGAGGTTTACCAAATAATGAATGAGTCGTACTAGCCAGCCTTGGAGATGCCAACCAGTTAGTAAAATCATCGGTCCCTAATCCACCAATTTCTTGAAATTCATTTTTATTTTACTTATAATTCAGAAATGTTAATGTAAAAATCCGCTTTTATCTTTTTGTCTCGTTTTTTTTTTCCTAACTCTCCCCCTTCTTCAAGATGAAGAAGGAATTCAGGGTGGGGGAGATGTTGAAGGAGCTAGTCGGGCTAACCGACTAGTCGAATATGAAACAGGTTAGTCAGCCTAACCGGATAGCCTTAATGTAAACATATTGTAATACGATAGGTGGATAACTAATGATAGATTACATAGTGTGGTTAATCTGAAAGTTAGACTCTTGTAATTGTTTAATAGTATATATATCCCTGTCGGTACAACAATGTAACAAAGATTCCTCATATAATATAGAATACATATATGCAACTTGGTTATCTCCCAATTACTATGTCTTGTCTCTTTACATGTTTTTTGTATGTTTATTTGAGTTTGTCTACTGGTAACAATGCACACTATTCACTAGATTACAACACCTTCGTCGTGTCATATGTGGCATTCAACATTGGGCTTCAACGCTTCTGAAATTCGCTAAGGAATTTTCTTGATTTGGTCCACAAGCCTCCATCTAGGTACTTGATTATATCCTCTATACTTGACCACATCATAGGTTCTACAACCATGTGCTTTGTGTCTAAACATTGTGCATGAGAAACAATAAGAAAAAATTATGTTGATACATGGATTGTTGTCACCAAAAAATTGGTCATCTAGCCTAATTTACTAGATGGATCGAAGTAAACCATGTAAAGCCAATTTTACCATAGTAAAATTGCTTTCACTGTGAGAAATTACTTAATAAACCACCTTTGTTAATTAATTTATAGTTAAACCCATGAAGAATAATTAAATAAATCACTATTTATTTGATTTTCTTCTAGGAATAATTAATTAAACCATTTTTCAATTATTATTCCTTGTCATATCTGACTGAATCATGAAAAATAAATAGATAAATCATTAATTATCTTTTATTTCTCTAAGAATAATTATTCAATCACTAATTAATTAGTATTCTTTGTCAAATTTGACTAAATTTGTTAGGAATAATTAAATAAATTATTATTTGTTTATTATTCCTTACCTAATTCCTTGAGATGATAAATAAATCATTTATTTATTTATTATTTCTAACAAAAGTTTAAATACTTTTTCCCTCCTAAACAAATATAATAAAATATTCCAAGTGGTTATTCCAAGAATGGGGTTAATAGTATTTTATTATTGCTCAATATTCAAGGATAACTCAATATTTTGTTATAAATAGAAGGGTTTTCCATTCATTATTCACTTCTGATTATTTTCATTGTTGTAACTCTGATTATTTTCATTGTCCACCACCATTTTTTTTCCGTTTGAGTTCCCATTGAGCTCAAACATTTTATTTGTTGGGTTTACACATTATAAAGGAGAGAGACTCTACACAAGCTGAAGACGTTTGAGGATAGCCAAGAACCCATCTCATAGAGGGGGACTGGTAACATTTATTTGTTTCCTTCTCACGTGTTATAATAAAACTATTCTTTGTATATCTAATTTCCTTTGGATGATTCAAGTTATTACTATTTCTTTTGTTGTTTAACTATGATTGTGGCATAGATCAGAATTTTGGTAGGTTTTGTTTTTATCAGTTGTTGCGGATCAACATTGTTTAGCAAGCATTTATATTGTTGACATTGTTTGTCATCCAAAATCTTAAGTGGGTTCTTTTCGTACACCTTTGAGAAGAAAACACTACAACAGAATTGACGACTCCACTGGAGATTTTCTGATTGTTTCCAATCACAAAATTGGCAATTCCACTGGTTTTATACTTCAGATCCAAAAAACTGGGTGATCTTCGGTTTTTAGCTTAGGGTTTTTTTTATTTTTTCAGGTCTCTTAATGTTTCCTAGGTTTCTACCCTAGATCTCTTAAATTTCTGACTTCTGCAAGCTTTCTAGTCTTTTCCACAAGTCACAGGAACCTATTGCGACAAAGGTGGCAATTTTTTTTGAGATTTTCCAACCGGGATCCACAGAGCAGAAATCACTCTTTTTTAGCCCAAAAAGTGTGATCCCACCTGAAAAACAGGTCAATATCTGTAATTTTTGGATTTCCAAGTTTTTCTCAAATCTATTTTTAGGTTTTGCATAGAGTTTCCTGCTGGGTTGTCTGACCTCTGTCTCATCCTGATTAGGCCTTGATCTACTCTGATTTACTCGCCAAAGTGGAATTTACCCCCCCCCCCAAAGGGCTTCTAGTACTCTTCCACATTTATACGAGGAGTTTAGCTGAGTGAGTAGTCTGAGTTTCTACAGCGCTTTCAAGCATATTTTCCAGATCTATACCATTATGTTTTATATCTATAAAGATAGATTGTCACCATCCATAGTTCCACATTACAACTTGTTTGGTCACTGGCCTTAGGGTCCCATTGGTTGCCCTAAGTGTTTCACCCATCTCCCTATCTTTTCGCAACGATCTTCCTCTTTGCCTTTTTGTTGTTGCTACAGTGCCTTCCAGTAGCTTAGTGTCAATTGATCCCAGTCACACTGACATTTAGATCTCTTGATTATTTTAGTGTATTTTCCGTCAATTTAGCCACCAAACAACACAGTGTTTGTAAACCCAGTTTGGGTGGGGTTTAGTTAATTATTTTGCTGTTCATTGTTTTGATATTAATTTATTTTCAGCAAGCTTTTTTCTTTTTTACAAAGACGATTTGGGATTAATCAATAAATACACTCGCACACACAAGCAAACCTTAAGTGAAGGTCGCTTGATTTACACCGCCAATCCAAGACTTAACATAATAAATTTATCTCCCCTCATCGAGACAAAGACATATTGTTGATCTCGCTTCGCCATTTCTGCGTCACGTTTGTCTTACCACCATTGCACCACCAAGGCATTTGTTGCGGATACTATTAGGCCTTCACCCCCAATTTTCACTTGTGCATATTACCCCTCCTTATTGGGTTCAAGTTCATAACCCTCTGAGTCCCCACACTGACTCTTCTCCTGGTTCTTTTGATTCCTCATCGGATTCCAAGCCTAATTCACTGCATATCGTCAGCATGTATGGACCCACAACTGGTGCAGGAACCCAACTTGGCGTTGGCTCTGATTTTATCCCAGTGGTCACATCAAGCGGAACATTCTTAGGAACCATTCCAGCAACCACCATGCTCCCATTTATGGCTAGGTTAATTCTACCAAACTTTAGCCAGTTGATAAATGGCCCCATACACCACGATGCTAGTTGGCTTTCTATGCTGACTAAGCTTGCCTCAGACATCCCAAAGTTTGAGAGTTATGCTAGAGAGGATCCTACCAACCATGTTCGATCCTTCCACATGTGGTGTTCGTCCAACTCGATTTACCGATGACTCCATTCGTCTTCAGTTATTCCAACACACGCTCACTAGAGACATTGCAAAATGGTATGTAGACCGGCCCGCTACATCTCATTCCATTTTTGCGATGCTTGCTAAGGTGTTCCTCTCATATTTAATGTTACATATCGGGTATGACACTAGTGTAGGTTTTAACCCCATATAGTAATTACCTGCATACGAATTCTAAAACACAGAAAATAAACAATGTGAGAGCATAACACTTAAAACACATATACACAAAGATTTTCCCATGTATCCCAAAACCAGGACTACCAACTTGATTTTTCATTATGTTCCTTTCAATGTTACAATACATGTTTATACATGCCAAAGCATCCAATACCATGGACCGAAAAACCATCATGTCCAAAAACATGTGCGAAAATCATGCAAAAAACCATAGGTGGGTCCACCCAACCTAACATAGGGTCCAAAACCAAAAAAATTCGGGGCGGTGCTCTGAACCCCATAAAGCGGGGTTACAAGTGCCCCTTAAACCCCCTGTGACCTCCCCTCCTCTAACCCCTGGTTAACTACGTGGGCTAGTCGTGGAAAGAATATAACACAGCCCAACATTCTCCCATTTGTTGTTTTCTTTCCATAGGGGACACAAGAGAGCTTAGTCATTTATCTAGCCCTACAATGCCCATTGTTTCTCTACACCAAGAGAACTTCTCAGAGCTCACAGATTTTTTCAATGCATCTGCAATATTCTTCAAAGTGTACACCTTTACCAGCAACACCTTTTTTTTCTTCTATCACATCCCTCACAAAGTGATACTGAACATCAATGTGCTTTGTCTTTGAATGATATGCAAGGTTCTTTGCCAAGAAAATTGCACTTTGGTTGTCACAGTCTATCCTTATAGCTTCCTGTACTAACCCCATACTTGAACACAATCTCTACAACCAAACTGCTTCCTTGCTTGCATGAGTGGCTGCCATGTATTCTACCTCTCTAGTTGATAGTGCCACTACATATTGTTTCTTACTCATCCAACTGATTGCACCTCCAAATAGGTTAAACACATACCCACTTGTAGATCTTCTCTGATCCAAATCTCTAGCCCAATCTGCATCAACAAAGCCATAAATATCCAACACTCTATCTAATCCTAGTCTTCCTTGGTAGCACAAACCATAATCACTAGTGCCACACAAATACCTGAAAACCCGCTTCATTGTTGTCCAATGATCCTTTCCTGGTTTTGACATAAACCTGCTCAGTACTCCCACTACATGTGCAATGTCTGGTCTAGTACAGACAATTGCATACATCAGGCTACCGACTGCACTTGCATATGGAACACGGGACATGTCTTCTTCCTCTTCTTGTGTCTTGGGACATTGTTCAGTAGATAACCTCACACCTACAGAAATAAGAACCTTCATTAGTTTACTATCCTGCATATTAAACCTCTGTAGTATTGTCTCGACATACTTCCTCTGGTTTAACTAGAGCTTCCTCTTTGCCTGATCTCTTTTAATTTCTATGCCCAAAATATAGTTTGCAGCACCAAGATCTTTCATGTCAAATTTGGAGGACAATTGGGTCTTCAAATCCTGGATAATTTCTTTGTCATTTCCAACCAGCAACATATCATCCACATATAAGACCAGATAAATAACACGGTCACCAATTAATTTAAAACACACACAGTAATCTACTTTGCTTCTAGTGAAGCGAAGTCCCCGTATAAATGTATCAAATTTATGATACCACATCCTTGGTGACTGTTTTAACCCATACAGAGACTTCTTTAACTTGCATACCAATTCTTTCTTACCCTTTGCTGCAAAGCCTTTAGGTTGCTTCATGTAGATTTCCTCTTCCAGATCCCCATGAAGAAATGGTGTCTTCACATCCATCTGTTCTACCTCAAAATCAAAAGTAGCAGCAATACATAAAAGTAATCTAATAGAAGTTACCTTGGCAACGGGAGAAAAAATATCACCAAAATCAATTCCCGACACCTGGGAATAACCTTTTGCTACCAAACGAGCTTTGTATTTCTCCACTTTTCCTTTTGTACTTGTCTTCTTTTTAAACACTCATTTGCTGCCAATGGGTTTCCTTCCAGCCGACAACTCCACCAGATCCCAAGCCTCATTTTTGTGCAAAGATGCCATTTCATCAACCATGGCCTCTTTCCAGAGTTTTCCATCCTCTGAATCCACTGCTTCCTTCACAGTTTTGGGATCATCATCTGTAACAGATAAAGAAAAATTTGAATAGAAAGCAGATGGACTATACCTTTGAGGTTACCTTCTTTCTCGAACTGATCTTCTCAAAGCCGAAGTTTGTGGCTCTTCATCTTCTGATTCCTCCTCTACTCTAGAGTCTGATTCTTCCTCTTTTAGCTCAAACTTTATCTTCTTGGGTTCCTTTGGTTGGATTTCATGTTGAATAACATCTTTCACCTCTCTGAACACCACATCTTGGTTGTACACAACCTTTCATGTGATTGGGTTCCAAAGCTTATAACCCTTTAAACCATCCTTATACCCAATAAATATGCACTTCTCAAATTTACTATCCAACTTGGTTCGTTTCTCCTTTGGAACATGTACATATGCATCACATCCAAATACCATCAGATGTGAAAGAAAGGGTTTCTTACCAGTCCATACCCCTTATGAAGTCTTATCCTCCAATGCTGATGAAGGTGACCTATTGACCAGGTAACATGTAGTATCCACCGCTTCTGCCCAGAATTCCTTTCCTAACCTGGCACCACTGAATATGCCTCTTTCCCTTTCCATCAACGTCTTGTTCATTCTTTCTGCAACTCCATTTTTCTGAGTTGTATATGGAGTAGTCTTCTTCCATGCTATACCACACTTCTTACAGAATTCTTCAAATTCCTTATTGCAAAACTCTCCAGCATTATCTGTCCTCAGCACCTTTATCTTCTTCTCTATCTGATTTTCCACGACAACCTTAAATTCTTTAAACCTGTCAAAGACTTCTAATTTTTTCTTAAGGAAATATATCCAGGTATTCCTTGAGAAGTCATCTATAAATGATACATAGTACACAGACTTACCCAGTGATGGAACCTTCACAGGTCCAAACACATCACTGTCCACAAGCTCTAATATTTGTTTTTCCCTCTTACTACCAGAGGGGAAACTCACCCAAATTTTCTTCCCATATACACATTTTCACAGAAATCAATATCCAGAGAGTTATTACTCATACCTTCTACCATACCTTTACCATGAAGTATTTGAAGGCCCTTCTCTCCAATATGTCCAAGCCTTTGATGCCACAACATGGTATTTTCTCTAGAGACCACTAGATTTTCTACTCCACTTTCAAGGACCCTAGAACTGTTGCACCCATCAATAACAGTGCTACCTTGCAGCTTGTACAGAGTTCCAATCCAAACTCCCTACATCAATACCAGTGCTTCCCAAACCATCTTGCAGGTATCCTTCTAGAACATTGTTTTTACACCGACATCATCCAGCGTGCTAACAGAAATCAGATTTCTAGCTAATGCATGAATATGTAGAACACCTAGAAAGTTCTAACCCTTCCACCTTGCAACTTCAACTTTACTTTTCCGTGACCAACGATTCTAGCCTTTCTATCATCCCCCAAGAAGACATCACACATCATATTTCTCATACTTGTAGAACCATTCTCTATGGGGAGTGAAGTGAAAGAATGCACCTGAGTCAATCAACCATGTCTCATGATCTAGATATGTACTTTAAGAAGCCAAGTACACATCCCCACCTTCATCTGAAGTGTTTTTCGCCTCTGCAGAAGGAGCCTCATCAGATCCCTTTCCTTTTTCAGGAGCTTAATATTTACAGTCCTTTTTTAGTGCCCTTCCTTTCCACATTTCCAGCACACCACGTTTACAAGTTTTCTTGGAGATTTAGATCTCCCACTCAATGACTTATTTTTGTTTATGTTCTAGGTCCGCCCTCATATAGACAAAGCATAACCATTTTGCCTCTCCATATTTTTCCATCTCATCTCCTTCATCAACAAGGATGGGACTATTTCATCAAAATGCAAGGCAGTCGCATTGCTACCTATTGCAATAACTAGATTATCCCACAAATCTGGTAGAGAACACAACAAACTGATGCACTTATCTTCATATGAAATTTTAATATCAACAGATGCTAACTGACTTACCACAATATTAAATGCATTCAAATGCTCGATCATCAAGTCTCCATCTTTCATCCTCAGGTTATACAGTTTTTTCCACAGGAACAGTTTATTCACGAGAGACTTAGATTGGTACAAAGTCCCTAACTTGTCCCACAAAGCCTTTGCTGTAGCTTCCCCTTATACATTCAACATTATTGAATCTGAAACACACAATCATATTGTGCTCTTTGCCTTCCAATCCAATTTCTTCCATTCTTCATCGGACACTCCCATTGGTTTAGTACCCAGATCTACCATGATCCACTAGTCTTTATCCACCAATAGATCCTCCATCTTGAGTTTCCACAACTCAAAAATCTAACCATTAAATTTCTTGATCTCTATCTTTCCACTACTCGCCATCTTCTTTCACCACCAGAATCGATGTCACAGATCTCCCACCGAACAGGGTTTACCACAGGCCCGAGCGAAACCTCTCAGCAATAAAGGCGTCCCCTTGAAGCCAAAATAGCTCTGATACCAAATGTAGGTTTTAACCTTGTATAGTAATTACTTTCATATGAATTCTAAAACACAGAAAATAAACAATGCGAGAGCATAACACATATAGACATAGACTTCCCCTAGATCCCAAAACTGGGACTACCAGCTTGATTTTTCATTATGTTCCTTTCAATGTTACAATACATATTTATACATGCCGAAGCATCCAATACCATGGACTGAAAAACCATCACGTCAAAAACCATGGACCGAAAACAATCTCGTCCAAAAACATGTGTGAAAATCATGCACAAAACCATAGGTGGGTCCGCCCAACCTAACATAGGGTCCAAAACCAAAATTTTCAGAGGCACTGCCCCGGACCGCATAAAGTGGGGTTACGGGTGCCCCTAAAACCCCCTATGACCTCCCCCCCTCTAACCCTTGGTTAACTACATGGGCTAGTCATGGAAAGAATATAACACAACCCAATAATTGGTATGGATCTATTGACCTCATTCCATCAGTCCTTCGCCACTCGCCTTTCTGACCATGTTCAAGAGTGGCATCGAAGGAGGAGCACATGCTGTGCCCCAGCCTTTGAAGACTGTTTCTATCTAGATTGGTTTCTTAGGATCCTTTTAGCACCCATTGGAAAATATGTTGTGTCCCATTTTCCTCAGACTGAGGAAGAAGCTCTCCAAACTGCTCTAAGATATGACCTAATTTATAAGCAATCTGATTATGTCTATATCATCATTCCATACCTCCCTCGACATGGAAGTGCCAATGAATTGGGGGCATCTCACGCCACCGACGGTATCATTGTAACCCTTTCACACCCTTCGACATATACTCAAAAAATTTATGGCTATCTACAGGGGGGTACCAATTCCTCTAACACTCATTCCCCTACTACTAGCAACATGTTTCAGAGCCCCAGCCTATCTACCAAACTATTGCTCCTCCTTATGCACAACCGAGTGCTCCATCCCCTGAAGCATTAGCACCATAGCCTCCCATGCATCCTCATCCCCAACAGCCACCGCTCCCTTAGGGTCAAGTGTTTGTACAACAGAGTGTGATCAATCCCCAAAATATGAAGAAAACGAATAAGGGGAAGGGTAACAAGAGTAACCAGGGTAATCAAGGTAATCATCCTAGTGAACCCTAGGGGAACCAGCCTAACACTAATAACTAGCAACAGGGCAGCTAGCCCAAGCAGAACAAGGTTATTCATACAAATAAGCCTTGTGCAGGTTGTGGTGTACATGGCCATTATACACATGATTGTCCTCTCTTACCCCAGATGTGCCAAATGTGGGAAGCTCAAGCAGCTTCTAGAGGTCAACAATCGCCTCAGAATCCTACGCCATTTCAACTGACAATGCTTACAAATCCTTTCCCTCAGCAAGGATTTGTAGTTGCTCAACCTCAGCTAGGTCAAGAAGCCCATCCCCACCAACCTTCTAGTCTTGGTGACTACCAAATCCTTATGATGAATTCTGATGAGGCTAATCCCTTTGATATCAACTTGCAAACTTGGTCGTGTCAATATGACAAGCCATCAACTTCGTCCACCACTGGATCCAAAACCAAAGCATCTGTTGACCCTCTTATGACACCAAATGGTCTGTTATAGATCCCTCAACCTAAGGTTGAGGCCATTCCTAAGAGCCCAAGGGACCATTACGTCGTAATGAGGCTTCTCACTGAGCTTCCCATACATATAGTATAGTGCATGACTTGGCCCAATCACCTGCTGCCATGTCAACACTGGAAGTACTCCAGTTGTGCCCATCTCAAAAGAAATATCTACTAATTGCCTTAGGCATAGTAGATCCTTCTGACGAGTATTTGATTGTCTTCCTTGTTGATACATCAGAACATTCCCAATTTCCTTCATCTGTTTATTTCTAGATACCAGTTAGATTCTGTAATGCCATCGTCTCCCGATGCATTATTGACGAAGGTGCATCCACCTGTGTGACATCTGCTGCTATTTAGAAACAATTTAAGTCACCTGATTTCCCCCCTCCACCATCACTTTGTGTGCTTGGGATGGACACTCCTCCTAGCCCCTTGGCATGTACCACAACTATCCAGTGACCCTTGCAGGCAATATTGTCCATCTTAACATTGAATTTATTGATGCCCCTTTTGATTCCAACATTCTCTTAGGTCGTAGTTACACATATGCCATGTCATTCATCGCGTCTGCGGTGTTCCGAAAGATGTGCTTCCCCATGAAGGGAAGATCATTACCATCGATTAGTTGACTTGCTACGAGCCAGCATCCGTGACCTCCCCCAAGTCCATTATCTGGTCAATGTCAAATAAGCAGTTTTCACCTCCCCTCTCTGGTGTTTCACCGGGAGTCTATAAAGATTCCTCATTGTTGGGTGTTTTCCATAGTCCTCCCCCTCCCATATCAGAGCCTAATTCTATGAGTGTTTGCATGTTACAAGCATCAGGTGCTGCTCTCAAGCAGTTTGGTATATTCAATCAACATCCACCTCCTCAGCACCCTGTTGTTTCCATCCCAGTTGAACCCTCTATATCCACCCCCCTAGGACCTCCTTTGTTTATGGGTGCCTCTCCTATGTTTCCACCAGGAGCTATTCCACCAGGACATTACCCTACAGGCTAGATACCTTTCTTATTCCCCCCCTCCGAGAGTATTTTTTGTCCCTATCATGGCTTCGTTGGTCCTTCCTAACATGACTCTGGGGATCCTAGTATGGTACATAGATCCCCCTGCAAGTATTCTGCCTGGTCAGCTAAGAGCTTATCATGTTTTGACCCCAGTTCAATCAGTCGCTACGACCCCTGCCGCTACTTCAGTTCCATCACAACTTGAACAAGAACCCACTTTTGTTGCGAAAGCATTCGAACATGGGGGGAAAATCTAAGAGGAAAGAACCTAAGGACAAGTCTCCCCAAGCTCCTCCAGTGCCTAAGGCTCTAAAGTTGTCACCTTTGTGTTCTTTGTGTAAAGTTGTTGGGCACGCCACCAACAATTTTCCTGAGCTTCCTCATCTCAAACCTTTGGTTCATGAAACGTTCCCTCAGTCAAATATCCCTGAATTCCATGTTAACTTGTCAGGTCCACCCAAGAAACTCAGAACGTTGCACACAAATCACCCTTGTGCCTTGTGTGATCATCATGATCACTATTCCCATTGTTTCCCTTGTCTCGATGAACTTTGCGATTTCCTTTAAGCACTTCATGAATACGAGGCCACTCGTAGTGGAACCCCTACTCCTCTACCCGTGGATTCTGGTAACCCTAGTCAACCAGAATAGGGAGACTCTGGTCCCACCATCGTGATCCCTCCTCCTGATGTTGATATTGTTGGGCCTCAAAATAGTCCTTATTCTCACTCCATTATTCACCAATACCTTCACATTACTTCCATATTACCTTCATGTCACCTCCATTCCACCTCCACATCATTACATTTACCTCATCATTGGGTTATAACTATGTTTTTCCAAAGTTTATTAATTCTTAACATTTTAAAGTGGATTTATGGTTAAACTTTAGAAAATAATATGCTTATACTTATACTTAACAATTAGAATGAGTTTGTTGACATCTGTAGGTACAAAGGAAGCTTCCAAGGCACCCTTATGTGGCACTCTATGTTCAAATTCGAATTTGAGAAGATCATGAACCTCATCGAGAAGATCATGGACCTCATGGAGGAGATCATGGAGGATAGGGTTATGTGTCACCATTGGTTGAGAAATATGTGGGTCAAAGGAGGGAATAGTGGGTCTACATTTATGAGGTGGTTATCATAGTTTTGTATAAATAGGAGCACCTCCTCCATTCCAAAATAGAGGACTCTTGGAGCATGTATCCAACTTATGATGGAATAGAATAAAGCTTCATTTTACATAAATTTCAATTATATAGTTTTAGATATAAATTGTGTTAATGTAGTATATGAATTTATGAAATAGCTTGTCACTTTGTTCTTAGGAGAATTGAGCTCACTCTAAAAAGATCAAAGGAACATTTTATTTCATAATAGATCTTATTTCATTGCTTATATGTTTGAGGATTTGTTTGTGATTGATGAATGAGTTTTAAATTAAAATCTTATCAGCATATGAGGGAACAACCAAGGGTCTAAATTAGGCTCTCCCTCTATTTGATTTGTATGATAGTTGAAATTCATTCTTTTACTTTTAAGTTTCAAGTTATTTCATTTTTTATGCTTATGAATGAATCTTAGTTTAGTTTGGATCAATATATAAGGGTACAATCAAGGGACTAAGTTAGTTTCTCTCTCTATTTGAATCTAAACAACAATTAAATTCATTCTCTTTTCTTTATTTCAAGTTTCTAGTTTTCTGTAATCAATGATTTCTTTTCAATCTATAATACTGTAGGGAAGGACAACCAGGACCTCCTCAATTAGGAGCCTCTTTCCTTGCATATTATATTGAATCATAAATCATTTAGTTAGACATAGAGTTAGTTGCTTACTCCTGCATATATTTTGTTGGCATCATCACAAGCTTACGAGTTTCTCTGGTTGATAATTTAATGAAAGCAATTTAAGTAATTAAATTGCCCAACATTTGGCACCGTTGTCGGGGATGGTGCTAAAGGATTAGGCATTAGGAATTTAATTCAATTCTTGTATATTTCTTTAGAAAAGCTAACTCGTGTTGAAAGGATAACTTGGTGACAGTAAGATCTTAGTAACATAGGGAAGTATACATAGGCGTTAGCTTTGAATCTCATTTTTAGTTGCATATATAAATCATGATAAATAGGATGCATAAATTTCAATCAATATTTTCATATAAAAGTGGCGAACTAATCCATTTATGGACAAGAGATCTAGAATGATGTTCAAGCATTTGGAGGAGAGTCAAAAGAATGAGGACTACATTGAAGATTGGTTTCAAAATGTGACTAGGCCATGACATTCTTCTATTCTTCAACAAATCCTAACATTTAATCCAAATGTGCAATTAATCTCTCATATCCTTGCAAACATTCAGGTATATTTTTCAAATTTGGATGTGAGCATACTAGAGAATTTGATCCGTAAATGGCTTTATTGAAAATACACTTGAAAATAAAAATAAAAATCTCTTTTTAAAAAGGGAGTAGGTTAGAATAGGAAAATAAAACCAAGTTTGGAAAGTTTTTTTTTTAAGTTTTTTATTTTAAAAATTTGATTTCATTTATTTCTTGGAAATTTTGGTGGTGCAGTAAGAGCTACCTCATTCACTAACCATTGGCAAGAAGATCTACAATCAAATGAATATTTGTGAAGAAGGAAAACAAGTGGAGTTTAGAAAGTTAAAATTTGAGGTTTGAAATCAAATTCTTCTTATATTTCTTTTCAAATTTCATATTTCAATTACATAAAGAATTCATAAGTATGTTCTCCTCCTGCGCTTTGTGTGATCTTGAGGATCAAAAAAAGGATTTCATGTTAGTATATCTTTTATTAAAAAATAAATCATTATTTGTTTTTTAAAAATAATAAAAATAAATAAAAACACAAAAACGAAAACTAAGAATAAAGTAAACAAACAAAAATTCATGGAAGCCAAGGAAACAAATTGTTGCAAATTTTATGAGTGATTTTGAAAAATGAAAGATAAATGTGCATTGACGTGATTTAAAAAAGAAAAAAATGAATTTCACTATAGTTAACTGCACAAAGGCCAAATTCGCAGAGGTTAAAAACGTCATTTTTGAAATGAATTTTGTGACCAAATGAAAACGAATATGAAAAATCTAAAACATGGGTTTTTCTCAAAATGGGGTGAATTATGTTAAACGCAAAATATTTTTGCAAAATGCGTAACCATTTGAGAGATTCTCAGGGTTCTCTGGAGTGTTATTTGCGAAGTTGCGTGAAAAAAAAAAAAAAAGGCAGCAACCAAGGCCATGGCCATCCATTGGCTCAGCCACAGCACTATGGCCAGCCACCCAATAGTGTTGCCAAGCTGTAGAGAAAAAAAAATCAATCATAAAATTTAAAAAAAAATGATAAAAAAAATTAATAGTTAAATAAAAAAGATATATTAAAAATTAAATAAATAAATTTCTTACTACAAAGATGAGATTTTCTCCATGCTTACAACCTGCAACAAAAAAATTATATAAAAAATCATAAACATTTCCCAAGCTTTTATAGAATAAAAATTTATTAAAGAATCCTCTTTTTAAGCCAAAAGAATGAGTTCAAAATATATGAAAAATAATTTGCCAAATATTTTGGAATTCCATTTTCTAAAAAAACTTGGAAATGATAAATTCAAAAGATATGAAAAATAATTTGGCAAATATTTAGGAATTTCATTTTCCTAAGAATCTTAGAAATGATGAATTCAAAATATATGAAAAATGATTTGGCAAATATTTTTGAATCATATTTCCTAAAATTTTTGGATTTAGATTGGCCACTTGTCAAGTTGTTGTTTCAATTTTCATTTTAGAATAATTAAAATTTCCAAATTTCCATTAAATTTATAAATGTGACTTGTGATTTATTGGTAAGTCATTCAAATTACATAATGGAGGTCATGAGTTCAAATTTTGTAGGGATTAGTATTTGTTAATTATTCTTCAATTTTGACACAACATTAATTAAACAATAATTTTGCCACCACATGGCAACACAACATCGACCAACATTGCACATTCACTGCCACATCCTTCAACGCATTGACTCCTTTTTCTACTGCGCAAACTCTCTCTGACATTCAAGCATTTGATATTTTTTCATGTGTAACGTTGTGGGTTGGTGATGTTATGGAATATAGGCAAAGCACAGAAAATCACAACACGGCAAAACTTTCGACAAGGAGTAACAGTTAGTTTTCATTCTAAATTTATTTTTATTTTTATTTTTATTTGATGCATCTGTATTAAATATCTTGCAATGATGCAGATTTTGGCAAATACAAGATTGAGGACGACATGTGAAATTCGATATCCTCAACGCAAATCGTGAAATAATTTCGACTATGTTCGGGATTTGCATAATTGCAACAAAATTGAATTTTATCTACAAAAGTTACATAAGAAGGGAGTTAACTATACTTATTTCATATTTGAAAATGGATTTGTAAAAAAATAATGGAATTGGGCTAACTTATACATTTGATTTTATTTAAATCTATTCAATTGATGTTTAATTTTTGCGTAAAAAACCAAATAGAAATTGATCACTTTTGCTTGGATATATTTATGTTTTGTGAATGCCAAGTTTTTGCAGGTTTGCATTAATCAGATGATCATTCAAGGAGTCTAATTTGTCGACAATTGGACTTCCAACAAATCAATTTTATGATGAATCATGTGAATAAGTCCATATTCATTACAACCACTATTTTCTTCCCTTTGTAAGATTGTAAATCCCAATGAGTCCTCAATGCAAGCCTTTCAGATGCCAGTATGCTTCTTTAGTTAATAAAAATTTGCCTCATTTCCCTTTACATTCACCATTATATTTCTACTCCTTTTCCATTCCATGTTTTCAAATAAAACCTTGATAGATTTTCCATTCTATTTTCCTTCACAGTCATTTTCCTGTCTCTTTCACTAACATGTAGCCCATGAATAAATTCATTCAGCTTCTTTAGAAAGTTGAGTCGCCCCATTTCCTTTCCTTTTCATTTCCACCAATAAACCACTGCTTCAATGTAAATTTTCCATCTATGTTCCTTCAAAATCATTATTTCATACTTGTGTTAGGTGATGGAGGACTCCTTAAAGCCTCCCTTCTAACAACTCTTGACCCATCGACCTCAGCACCTTATCTGGGATAAAGACTAGAGTCATTATTAGTACCTTGAGGCTTGTATCCCTTAATGACAGGCTCTCTCGCCAACAATCATGGGAATACACCAATGTCCCTTGATCGTTGGATCTTGCAAATGGCTCGACATCAACCCATCTATTTTCACTTCGCAAGATGTACTTAAGTACCTTGGCACTCATTGACATTAATGGTGAGTTTGCCTCGCATTCGTTAACGACATTCGTTAACAACATTCATCAATGGTCGGTAATCCAATGACTTCTTTCCATGTTCAACATTGACACATTTATTCACATGGAAAGAATTGTGCCATCAAGTGTTGAAGACTTGAAGACCCAAATTTTGTAGCAAATGAAGATGATTTCCTTTCATTGTTTTTCAGTTTGTCATGACTTGAGGACAAGTCAATAAATAAGGCTGGGGGTGGAAATGTAACTTCTATATTCTGTATACCTCCCAAGCCTTATACATTTTCAGCCACATTTAGTAGTAGATTCCGAACATTCAACAGAAGATCCAATAGCAGATTCAGCAGTAGATGCAGCGACAATAAAAGATTCACTTTTTTGATTTCATCCACCATTTTCACAACCAAATAAAAAAGACTATGAACAACATTTTTGTAGCCACACGTGCACGACTCTCATCCATTTCTGGAAGGGTAAGTTAAGGTATGATATTTTCTAACTTTTAACCATTAAATTCCTTGAAAAATTAGAATAATATTTTTTGAAAAAACTTCACTCCCTTCCTCATTTCACATTACTGCCAAAACCATCCATTTAAGGGGAAGGATACATTTACATACATACTTTTCCACATTCATATAACATCCATATTCATATATCACATTTTAAAACCCACTTACATTCAAAATATATTACATGAGCATACAAATGGCTTTGTTAAAAGTATTTATAAGTTAATTGGATGCCAACACAATCATGGTTGTTACACAAGAACCAACCAAGATGCATTCCAACAAAAATACTCTGCAATAAAATTCACATTATCAATATGCAAAAATCATACATTAAATTGAATGCAACAACGAAAATATGGTTGAAACACAAGAACCAACCAAGTTGCAGTTCATCAAAAATTCTTTGCAAAAGTTAAGTAAATGATATCATGGAGAGTTTAAGCCAAGCTCAAGTATCAAAAATTAATGTAATAGATTGCATGAGGACATGTAATATCTTTAGTTTGGGGATATGTTGGGCCTCAAAATAGTCCTTATTCTCACTCCATTATTCACCAATAACTTCACAATACTTCCATATTACCTTCATGTCACCTCCATTCCACCTCCACATCATTACATTTACCTCATCATTGGGTTATAACTATGCTTTTACAAAGTTTATTAATTCTTAATATTTTAAAGTGGATTTATGGTTAAACTTTAGAAAATAATATGCTTATACTTATACCTAACAATTAGAATGAGTTTGTTGACATGTGTAGGTACAAAGGAAGCTTCCAAGGCATCCTTATGTGGCACTCTATGTTCAAATTCGAATTTGGAGAAGATCATGGACCTCATGGAGGAGATCATGGAGGATAGGGTTATGTGTCACCATTGGTTGAGAAATATGTGGGTCAAAGGAGGGAATAGTGGGTCTACATTTATGAGGTGGTATCATAGTTCTTGTATAAATAGGAGTACCTCCGGCATTCCAAAAGAGAGGACTCTTGGAGCATGTATCCAACTTATGATGGAATAGAATAAAGCTTCATTTTACATAAATTTCCATTATATAGTTTTAGATATAAATTGTGTTAATGTAGTATAGGAATTTATGGAATAGCTTGTCACTTTGTTCTTAGGAGAATTGCACTCACTCTAAAAAGATCAAAAGAGCATTTTATTTCATAATAGATCTTATTTCATTGCTTAGATGTTTGAGGATTTGTTTGTGATTGATGAATGAGTTTTAAATTAAAATCTTATCAGCATATGAGGGTCTAAGTTAGACTCTCCCTCTATTTGATTTGCATGATAGTTGAAATTCATTCTTTTACTTTTAAGTTTCAAGTTATTTCATTTCTTATGCTTATGAATGAATCTTAGCTTAGTTTGGATCAGTATATGAGGGTACAATCAAGGGACTAAGTTAGTTTCTCTCTCTATTTGAATCTGAACAACAATTAAATTCATTCTCTTTTCTTTATTTCAAGTTTCTAGTTTTATGTACAATGATTTCTTTTCAATCTATAATACTGTAGGGAAGGACAACCAGGACCTCCTCAATTAGGAGCCTCTTCCCTTGCATATTATATTGAATCATAAATCATTTAGTTAGACATAGAGTTAGTTGCATTCTCCTGCATATATTTTTCTGGCATCATCACAAGCTTACGAGTTTCCCTGGTTGATAATTTAATGAAAGCAATTTAAGTAATTAAATTGCCCAACAGATATGACGGACACCACATGCCATATCCTTTACCTGTCATCATCCTTGAGTTCCTCACAGGCAAGCCTTTCTGAGGTTTATGTGCATGCTTCTATCAAACCTTTTTCAATAGAATCCCAGGTCTCAACATCTTTAGATCCTCCATCTACCAACTAGTCATCTACCATTCAAGATGATGTGTATGTGAACCTTATTTCTCAAGTTGATGCACTAGGTAATGCTGCCACATCATGTAGTCAGTCTTCCTCTCATCCGCTCATCTTCCATTATGATGACAACATCATGGAAACTATGTCTACCCCTTATTACCCTTACACTTAGGTAAGGGGGCATATTTTTGGAGGATTATGAACACCATTTCCTTCCTAATTCTCCTAATGCACTCTACCTCAAGAAATTTTTCTCATAGCATATCCCTTTGATTTGCATGTCTTTATTTTTGACATGAAGTTAGGTAGATTGAATCATCACACCCATTGTCTTTTGAACCTTTCATATGGATCCACCATCCACACTGTATATTGGTCATGCCAACAGTGCGAGTCGCTTCTCCTAGAATCTAGCCTTGACAGCCTAGTCCATTTTTACCCCCTTGCATACATTAGTCCTTTAGAACAGCATGTGCATTGGATCTGCTAAGTTGTAGCACTAACTATTGTTATCAACTATTGCGATCACAAGACCTCTTGATGGCCGCAACTATACAAAAATGATCTAGATTTCACATCGATATACAAGATGCTAGTACATGGTAA
Organism: Pinus taeda; assembly: GCA_000404065.3. Taxonomy (NCBI): domain Eukaryota; kingdom Viridiplantae; phylum Streptophyta; class Pinopsida; order Pinales; family Pinaceae; genus Pinus; species Pinus taeda. The sequence continues at coordinate 99,178 of APFE030918126.1, forward strand.
GCAAGTTCCTGATTTCCACCTTCAATATGCATTATTATGCTACATCGGCCACCTTTGTGTTCCTTCAAGCGAGTGTGCCAAGATGATTCGGGAGGCAAACTATAGTTGAGTCACATGACACTTTAGTGTGGATAAAATTGTAGTTGTACTGCAAAAGTACTTTTATTGGCCCAAACTCTGACTAGATGTTGGGAAATATATCAGATCCTACACTACCTGCGTCATCCTCTCAATTAAGTCTTGGCCTAGATCCCACCAAATCTAGGTATGGTCGATTATCCTCCCATCCCTTGGATAATTTGTCCTACCGGCCTCTCCAATGAGCCATATGCACATTGCATATCATAGACATTTGATACCATATCTTCAAACATTCTGCTCTATGTCCACATAGTCCCCATGTTTGACTTCGTGGGTGAGGATGATTCTAGATCTCCTCTAGTAGTTCATTCTCATTTTCCTCTTCCCTTAATTCTTCATCAGGAACCATCATTCCAAGAAGCATTAAGGCCATCTTTAGATAAGTAAGGCCACTTTCTTGAAAGTCACAGATCCTGATTCTGATGGTTAGTTTGTCCGCTACGATCTCTACAAGGTTTAAGGTCTTCTCCTCCTCTCAAATTGGAGGGAAAACACCCTTTTATTGGAAAACCCACAATTTTTATGTCACACATTGTCACCAAACCGTAGCTCCATTTGATGAGCCGTCGGCACCATTGGAAATGTCTCATCGAGATCTATAATGGGTCTTCCTCGATTTTTTATTATTTGACACTTCACTAGGAAGTCATTTTTCCAAGAAGGGTTGCTTCCTTGCCTCTCAAAATCGAATTTCTTCATAAAGTGACACTTGTACTTTGAGGTCCAACTCCTCTTAATACTTTTCATATAGCGTGTCGATTTTCATCATGAGTAGCCATCATTTTCTCATGTTTTGATGGTCCCCACGAAGCCTATTCTGTGTGTCAATGTCATCAAGTCACCCTTGCTTAGAGCATCTGCGATGAGTCAACCTTTCATCCATTGAGTATGTTCCATGTCCCATTATATCATGTCACAGTATTCCACCTATATTTGTATATCGTTAATCCTATGTTTCCCATTTTTGCCTCCAGTCATACCGTCCCCATCCCCTCTGGAATTGAGTTAGTCACTCCTAGGTCAACCATGCACTTTATGCTCTGACAAGAGAAGTACCAATTTACTCATTATCCATGGTGTCAGTCCATCAGTCACATTAATATTTTCCCTCGTGCCTTAGTTGAGTATCCTCATTGCATCACCTATCGCGGGCCCTATTCTGTTGACATCAACTCATTTATTCCAGAAGAATGGCCTAGAGGGAAATGTATCTTGCTTCCAGCTTCCATTTTTGTTCGGCACCTCGGATCGAGCAGAGGGTCTCATTATTCCTTTGACTCGATCATTTCGTATTCGTGATTCCTACACCTAATGGTCCAGTGATGCAACATATTGTACCAGTGATTTTCGAGTGTGTGTGAGATGTTTCAGACCTTTTGAGGGGGTGGCTCTTCAGGTAGTCCCCCACATGCCCAGATGCATTTCCATTATGCTACAGCCTCAGATGCAGTTCTACAGATTTGATGGGTTTGGTTCCTACTGATCACAGTGTTCATAGCATGCACATCTCCTTTATATGATCCATTCAGTTTTACAGAGCCCTTCCTTGTTCAACAGGCCTTCTCTGATTGTTCTACCCTCCCTCTTAGCCATTTTTTTAGGGAAGGGTCATTGTATCTCATGTACTCAGATATTATTGTATTCAGTATTGGCTCATGGTTTTCCAGGTGCATTATGTATATGGGACACATTGTATTATTTTTCGGTTTTGTTATTCGAGCGTGACATGTACCATTCAGAATGTACTTCATTGCTCAATTTTATATTTTTGGGAAAACCATTATTTTTTTACTAAGTTATCTCAGTGGGTATGGGTATGCCTCCCCGGCCTCATTGAGGTCTAGTACCACACCATAAAAGGATACTTGCATTAGTCTCGCCCCCTTTGTCCCTATCCTCTTTCACTTCAGCTTTATTAGTCTCTCTCTCTCTCTCTCTCTCTCTCTCTCTCTCCTTTGTTCTCTAGGTATTGTCTCTTTACAACATACTTTAGTCGTATGTTTTGCTTCTAACACTCATACATTGGAGGGAAATCTACTATCACCAAAAAATTGATTATCTAGCCTAATTTACTAGATGGATCGAAGTACACTATGTAAAGCCAATTTTACCATAGAAAAATTGCTTTCACTGTGAGAAATTATTTAATAAACCACCTTTGTTAAGTAATTTATAGTTAAACCCATGAAAAATGATTAAATAAATAACTATTTATTTGATTTTCTTCTAGGAATAATTAATTAAACCATTGTTCAATTATTATTCCTTGTCATATTTGACCCAATCATGAAAATAAACAGATAAATCATTAATTATCTTATTTTTCTCTAAGAATAATTAATTAATCATTAATTAATTATTATTCTTTGTCAAATTTGACTAAATCCCTTGGGAATAATTAAATAAATCATTATTTGTTTATTATTCTTTAATTAATTCCTTGAGATAATAAATAAATCATTTATTTATTTATTATTTCTAAATAAAAGTTTAAATATTTTTCCCCTCCTAAACAAATATAATAAAATATTCCAAGTGGTTATTCCAAGAATGGGGTTAATAACAATTTATTATTGTTCATTATTTGAGGATAACTCAATATTTTGTTATAAATAGAAGGGTTTTCCATTCATTATTCACTTTTGATTATTTTTATTGTTGCACTCATTGTTGTAACTCTAATTAATTGCACTGTCCACCACCACTTTTCTTCCATTTGGGTTCCCATTGAGCTCAAACACTTTTTTTGTTGGATTTTCACATTAGGTACTAAGTTATACAGGATACTGAAGGTAGCCCCACCTACCTCCGTCTCTTTGATCTCTGCTAAGCAATGCAGTAAGGTCATCTCCTAGACTTAAAAAAATTTTCTTTCTGATTCACTCTCAAAGTAAGGGAAGGTCGTAGCTTCATCCATGTTCCGCGGGAAGGGTTCCTCCAAATAGCAGAAGCAGGTGGATACGGTCGTAAAAGAATATATGGATATCTTCTCCTCGCACACAGAGGTACCCTTGCATTGTCAAGTGAAGCATTCAATCGATCTGACTCCCAGAGCACCTCTACCCAATGGGCTGATATATCGTTGCTCCATTCTAGAAAATAAAGAGATCAAGCAGTAAATCTAGGAGTTGTTGTAGAAAGGGAACATCCAACCAAATTCCTCACCTTGTGGAAGCCTAATTGTACTTGTACAGAAGAAGGATGGGACCCGGAGGCTCTGCATTGATTATCAGGCACTAAACAAAATCACTGTAAGGAACAAGTATCTAATCCCACAGATTGATGACCTATTGGACCAACACATGGGGTCTGAGTATTTCAGCAAGATCGATCTAAAGTCTAGTTATCATCAGGTTCCAATAGAGCCCATAAATGTATGGAAGACCACCCTTAAATCCAAGGAAGGCCTTTTTGAATGGTTGGTTATGCCCTTCAGGCTGACAAATGTCAATGCTACTTTTATCAGCCTAATAGATGACATATTGTGTCCCTTCACCAACTCATTTGTGGTGGTTTATCTGGACGACATCCTCATCTTCAGAAAGAGTTGGGAAGAACACTTGCAACACTTTCAGTAGGTCCTTCAAACATTTCGGTAACACAAATTGTGTGCCAACTTGGAGAAATGCACCTTTGGCATGAGCTAAGTCTAATACTTGGGTTACATCATAGATGAGCTAGTGTGCATGTGGACTTGGCCAAGATCCAAGCCGTTCAGGATTGGCCACCTCCGACTACTCTAACGAAGCTTCAAAAGTTTTTAGGCCTTGCAAATTTCTATCATAGGTTCGTATTGGGATTATCCCATATGACTTGGCCTTTGAGTCAGATTACTAAGGGTGGGGCGAAAGAAAATTTTTCTAGGTCTGGGTCTCAACAGAAGGTGTTCGTTGAGTTGAAGCACTGCCTCTTCTCTGCACCGATACTCACACTGCCAAACCTGCAACAACCATTTGAAATCGAGACAAATGCCTCAGACTATGCTATTTTTGCAGTCATCACCCAACACAGGCGTCAAGTGGCCTATCATAGTGAGACATTTTCTGATACAATTCGGAAGTACCCCACCTATGATTAAGGGATGTATTCCATCGTGCAGGCTTCCCAACAATGGAAGTACTATAATCAAGGGAAGGAGATGGTCATCAACACCGAACTCTGACCTCTTCATTTTATACAGACATAAGAGAGTTGCCGAACAATCACTATCAGAAGTGGTCGAACTATCTTCAACAATTCCACTTGAACATTAAATACAAAGACGGTAGCACCAATCATGTTGTAGACTACCTCAGCCGACCCATAGTTGTAGCACTAACTATTGTTATCAACTCTTGTGATCATGAGACCTCTTGATGGCCGCAACTATACAAAAATGATCCAGAGTTCGCATCAACATACAAGATGTTAGTACATGGAAAACAAGTTCTGATTTCCACCTCCCGGGCGCATTATTATGCTACATGGGCCACCTTTGTGTTCCTTCAAGAGAGCGTGCCAAGATGATTCGGAAGGCATACTACAGTTGGGTTGCATGACACTTTGGTGTGGAGAAAACTATGGTTGTACTACAAAAGTATTTTATTGGCCCAAACTCTGACTAGATGTTGGGAAATATATTAGATCCTACACTACCTGCATCATCGCCAAGCCAACAAACAAGAAGCAAGGTATGTACACTCCTATGCCTACTCCCAGCCATCTATGGGAATCCATCTCCATGGACTATATGTCTGGCCTCCCTTCTACCAAGCATGGTAATGACTGTATATCTTGGTCCTGGACATATTTTCTAAGATGGTTATATTGGCACCTACAAGAAGAGTATCACAGCAGAGGACATTGCCAAACTCTTCTTTGAACGAGTATGGGTACATTTTTGGATCCTGAAGACCATTATATCAGATCGAGATAGAAGGTTCCTAAGCACATTCTAGTCAATCCTATGGACATTATTGGACACCAAGCTCACCAAATCGATTGCCTTCCATTCCTAGATTGATGGTCAGACGAAGGTCGTCAATAGGATGATAGTTCACATACTCCTCATGTACAACTCAAAGCATCCTAAAACCTTGAATGAGAGTTTTCCATATGTGCAACACAGTTATAATAGAGCTCTCCATTGCTCGACTGATCACAATCCCTTTCAAGTGGGTTTAGGATTTCAACCATTATGTCTGATTGATGTTGTCATGCCTCATGCGACTACTTAGACAAAATCCACACATGTACTATCTGAGGCTAATAAAGCTACCCGATTTATTGAACGCATCCAACACATTCACCAGTAGGTTCACGACATCCTGGATAAGTCAAATGCCAATTACAAGTAGCAACATAATCAACATTGGGTGCCACACAAGTTTCAGGTGGGCGATGAACTTTGGTTGCATTTGCATAAATAATGCCTTAACAAAGCCCATAAAAAGCTTATACCACTCTGATATGGTCCTTACACCATTACCAAGGTTGTGGGAGACAATTCTTTTGAGCTCAGCATTCCCCCATTTCTTAGCCTACACCCAGTGTTCAATGTGGACCACCTTCGGCCATACTTCCCACCATTACTTGACACATCAAACATTATAGAACATCTCACACCAAGAGAGTTAAACCAAGACTGCATGGAACAAGACACAAATGATCAGATTATGGATGCACAGGTCAAGAACACTTGCCAACAAAATATCCAACTTTATCGAGTTTTCAAATCTAGCCACCCCCTGCACCAAGGCAAATGGCTCACCAGGGACCAAGTTCAACAGAAGTTTCCCCATCTTAAGGAGGCACTCAATGCAATGGATGCCATTACTTCCTAAGGGGGGAGGACTTATCTCGGTGGATATTGGTGGCCACCCTCCTATCCCACTTGGACCCCCAACACTGTCTCTTTCAGTTTTTTAGTTTCCTTAATTGTAGCACAATTTACTATTTTTGGCAGTTTTTTAGGTTTTGAACTTTCGGAGTTGTTTTGAGGCCCTAAATGATATTTTTAGGGAAAACAAAGAGATCAAAATGTCCCCTAAAAAGGGTGTCTCATTTTTTTTTAGCCTACTCCTTGAGATCTTTGAAACAAGGTATTATGATCGCCAAATGGAGATTGTATGCCAAAGTTACGACCCTAGAAAATTGATGTACCAATTTACCCAAACGGGGCCCACAATTTTGATGCTTCATCACCTAGGGTTAGGTTTCTAGATGTTTAGTGTTTTCCATTGTTTGTCAATAATAAATATGCCTTGTAGCCTCATTGTAACACAGTTTAGAGGCATGTAGTTGCCACACCTCTTCTCAGAGATAAGCTATCATCACGCGAGCTAGTCTTATTTCCATTATGTTTGTAAGCATATTTAAGTATTTATATTAATGAAATGAAGTGTTATTTATGTTGCATGTTTTTATTTATGGTTATATCTGTAATTTCTTGAGTTCCTATTTAAATTCAGATCAATGGTATCAAAGCGGTCTACTCTTTCTCTGTTTTTCTTTGCATGTCCCCAACGAGGTCGGGATATAAAGAGTTAGGGCTTGAACTGGTTGAACCTTTGCAAGACCAACCTCACAAATCTCGACGGCCTCCCATGGGGAAAGAAAAGAAATAAGAGGGGGCATAAAATCCTTTCGAAATATTGCTCAAAGAAGCCCTCAAGCGACAGAGGAACACAGTTATGGACAAATATGTCTAGATCCTTCAGCGGCTACCCTAGGGCGACACATCTACTTGCAGACGCTACTCTCAAAGCGCCATACCATTTAACATACAAGTTAACTTTTGCATTCCCATATTTGAGGGTCAAATAGATGTAGACGTTGTAGATAAATGGTTAAATCTGCTAGAAAGATATTTTTATGTTCATGATTTTTCCATCCAGGAAAAGATTACTTTTTCGTTTCTCAAAGTTGCCCCCCACGTCAAGGACTGGTGGGAAACCTATTGTGAGGAGAAGGATGAAAGTACTCCCTCACTATTTTCTATGACACCCACTTGCGATTCGTTCCGGGATGCCACCAAGGAGCATTACCACCCTATCGGGAGCTATGAGGATAAATACATAAAGTGCACCACACTGTGACAGGGAAGGGACCAAGACGTGCCATAGTTTACCAATGTTTTTCATACCCTTCATACGAAGTTGGGTATCAAGCATTCTGAGAAACATTTGGTACTCAAGTACCACCACTGCCTACACAGGTACATCGAGGATGAGATGGAGTTCCTAGACATCTCCTCAGTTGACACGACTTACCGATATGCTATCAAGATCGAGTATAAAATTAAATAAAAAAAGCAAGACTTTGGATCTACGAATCTAAAGCAAGGGAAAGGTGCCCCCAAACTGCAGAGCAAAGGGCAAGGCCAAGGCAGGGTGACATAGGAGAACCCGCCGAAGCTGCAAGCAAAGAACAACACCACAAAGACAAAGAAAGACACAACAAAGTGGTGTGAGTTACATAAGAGCTCCACTCACAACACAAGTGAGTGTCAGGCCAAGCAGTCAGTGGTGGCTGAGCTGAAGGCTTCTGAGTCTGATGCATGTTCCGACTCTGAGTCAGAACCCGGCAAAGGGAATGATAAAGGGAAGCATATCATTGACGTGGACCCAGTGCCACTATGGTCACCACCAAGATCCAAAAGATTGAGCCTAAAGATCCAGAAGAGGGTGAGTGCCTATTCCACTCATATACGTGGGTGAAGGGTTCTCTATTGTTGTTCATTTTTAACATCAGGAGCCAAAAGATCCTCCTTTCAACAGAGGTCATGAAGCAGCTGGGCCTACCGACTACAACGCATCCGCAGTGGTATACCATCGGGTGGTTTCACCAAGGACGAGATCTCCACTCTGTTATTATTTATTTGGGTACTAAGTTATACAGGATACAGGAGGTGGCCCCACCTACCACCATCTCTTTGATCTCTGCTAAGCAATGCACTAAGGTCATCTCCTAGATTGGGAAATTTTTTTTTCTTTCTAATACTCTCAAAGTAAGGGGAAGGTCGTAGCCACATCCATGGCCCCCGGGAAGGATTCCTCCAAGCAGCAAAAGCAGGTGGATACGGTAATGGAAGAATATAGGGATATATTCTCCTCAACCACATGGGTACCCCTACATTGTTAGGGCAAGCCTTCAATCGATCTAACTCCTAAAGGTCCTCTACCCAACATGCCGATATATCACCGCTCCATTTTAGAAAATGAAGGGATCAAGCGGAAAATCCAAGAGTTTCTATAGAAAGGGCACATCCGACCAAATTCCTTGCCTTATGGGAGCCTGATTGTACTTGTACAGAATAAGGATGGGACCTAGAGGCTCTGCATTGATTATCAGGCACTAAACAAAATCACTATCAAGAACAAGTAACCAATCCCATGGACTGATGACTTGGTGGACCAACTCAATGGGGCCAAGTCTTTCGACAAGAATAATCTGAAGTCTAGTTATCTCCAAGTTCCAACAGAGCCCACAGATGTATGGAAGACTGCCTTTAAATCCAAGGAAGGCCTTTTTGAATGGTTGGTTATGCCCTTTGGGTTGACAAATTCCCCTACTACTTTTATGAGGCTAATGGATGACATGTTTCGGCCCTTCACCAACTTGTTCATGGTGGTTTGTCTTGATGACATCTTCATCTTCAGCAAGAGTTGGGAAGAACACTTACAACACATTCAGCAGATCCTTCAAACCCTTCAGCAACACAAACTATGTGCCAACTTAGAGAAATGCACCTTTGGCATGAGCCATGTCCAATACTTGGGTTACATCATAGATGAGTGTGGTGTGCATGTGGACTCGACCAAGATCCAAGTCATTCAGGTTTGGCTAGCCCTGACCACCTAACGGAGATTCATAGCTTTTGGAGTCTTGCAAATTTCTATCGAAGGTTCATGTTGGAATTATCCCATATCACTTGGCCTTTGATTCAGATTGCTAAGGGTGGGTGAAAGCAAAGTTTTCCTGGTCTTAGTCCCAACAAAAGACGTTTGTTGAGTTGAAGCACTACCTTTGCTCTGCATAGGTATTCACACTGTCAGGCCTACAACAACCATTTGAGATCGAGACTGACACCTCAAACTATGATATTGGTGAAATCTCACCTAGCACAAGCATCCAGTGGCCTATCATAGTGATACGCTTTCTGATACAATTAGGAAATACCCCACATATGATAAATAGATGTATTCCATCATGCAGGGTTACCAACAATGGAAGCACTACATTCTGTGGAAGAAGACGGTCATCCACACCGATCACCAACCTCTTCAGTTTATACAGACACAAGGGAAGTTGTAGAACAATCACCATCAGAAGTGGTCTACATATTTCCAACAATTCCACTTGAATATTAAATACAAAAAGGGTAGCACCAATAAAGTTGCACACTGCCTCAGCTGGCCCGTAGTTGCAACGCTGACCATTGTTCTCAACTCTTGTAGTCACGAGACCTCTGGATGGCCGCAACTATACAAAAATGATCCAGAGTTCGCCTTGACATACCAAATGCTAGTAGCTGGAAAGAAAGGTCCTAATTTCCACCTCCAGGATACATTATTATGCTACCTAGGCCACCTTTGTGTTCCTTAAAGCGAGCGTGCAAAGATGATTTGGGAGGCGCACTACAGTGGGGTCGTAGCACACTTTGGTGTGGAGAAAACTGTGGTTGTACTACAAATCTAATTTTATTGGACCAAACTCCAACTAGATGTTGGGAAATATATTAGATCCTACACTGCTTGTGTCATCGCCAAGCCAACCACCAAGAAGCAAGCCTTGTACACTCCTCTACCTACTCCCACCCAGCCATGGGAATCCATCTCAATGAACTATATGTCTGGCCTCCCTTCTACTAAGCATGGTAATGACTGTGTATTTGTGGTCGTGGACATATTTTCTAAGATGGCTATATTGGTGACCTACAAGAAGAGTATCACAATAGAGAACACTTCCAAACTCTTCTTTGAACGAGTATGGGTACATTTTGGGATCCCAAAAACCATTATATCATATTGGGATAGCAGGTTCCTGAGCACATACTGGTCAAGTCTATGGACACTATTGGACACCAAGCTCACCAAATCGACTGTCTTCCATCCCCAGACCAATGCCTAGATGGAAGTCGTCAATAGGATGATAGTGCACATACTCTGCATGTACAAATCCAAACATCCTTGAACCTGGGATGAGAGTCTTCCATATGTGTAGCACAATTATAATAGAGTTCTCCATAGCTTGACTGGTCGAAGTCTCTTTCAAGTGGGTCAAGGATTTCAACCATTGTGTCTGATTAATGTTGCCATGCCTCATGCAACTACTCAGACAAAATCCACACATGTATTGTCTGAGGTTGATAAAGCGACTAGATTTATTGAACGCATCCAACACATCCACCAATAGGATCACGGCATCCTGGAGAAGTCAAATGCCAAGTACAAGAAGCAACATGATCAACATCAGGTGCCACACAAGTTTCAGGTGGGCAACAATGTCTAGTTGCATTTGCAAAAAGAACGCCTTACCGAAGCCCATCGAAATCTCAGACCACTCTGATATGGTCCTTACACTGTTAGTAAGGTTGTGGGAGACAATGCTTTTGAGCTCATCATTCTCCCATTCCTTGGCCTGCACCTAGTGTTCAATGTAGGCCACCTTCAACCATACTTCTCACCATTGTTGGACACATCAGACATTGCAGAACAACTCACACCAATAGAGTTAAACCCAGACTACATGGAACATGCCACACCTTATCGGATTATGGACATACAGGTCAAGAAAACTCGCCAGAAATAGATCCAACTATATCGAGTTGTCAAAGTCGGCCAACTCCTACACCAAGGCAAATGGCTTACCAAGGACAAAGTTCAACAGAAGTTTCCCCATCTCATGGAGGCACTCAACGCAATGGGGACCATTGCTTCCTAAGGGGGGATAAATAATCTAGGTGGATATTGGTGGCCAACCTACTATTTCACTTAGAACCCCAACATTGTCTCTTTCAATTTTTCAGTTTCCTTAATTGTAGGACAGTTTATTATTTTTGGCAGTTTTTTGGGTCCTAAACTTCTAGAGTCATTTTGAGGCCCTACAGGACGTTTTTAGGTAAAGTGGAGAGACCAAAGACTTTTGAAATGGTGTGACCCATTTCTTTTTGGCCTACTCTTAAAGATCTTCTAAACGAAGTATTATGATAGTCAAACGAAGATCATATGCCAAAGTTACGACCCCAAGAAATCGATGTACAAATTTACCCAAACGGGGCCCACAGTTTTGGCGCTTCATCTCCTAAAGTTAGGTTTCTAGATGTTTAGGTTTTTCCATTGTTTCTTAATAATAAATAGGCCTTGGAGTCTCATTGCAACATAGTTCAGAGGCATGTAGCCACCACATCTTTTCTAAGCGATAAGCTACCATCGTCCGAGCTAGTCTTATTTTCATTCTATTTGTAAGCATATTTTAGTATTTGATATTAATGAAATGAAGTGTTATTTCTATTGCATCTTTGTAATTATGGTTATATCTGTAATTTTTTGTGTTTCTATTTAAATTTGGATCAGTGGTATCATAGTGGTTTTCTCTTTCTCTATTTTTCTTTGCATGTCCCCAACGAGGTCAACATATAAGGAGTTAGGGCTTGAACTAGTCGACCTTTTCAAGAATAGCCTCGTAAATTCGATGGCCTCCAATGGGGGAAGAAAATAAAGATGAGGGGGGCAGGAGATCCTCTCAAAATCTTGCACGAAGAAGCCCTCAAAGGACAGAGGAACGAAATGATGGACAACTTTGCCTAGATCCTTCAGCGGCTACCCAAGGGCTACGAATCTACTTCTAGCAGCTACTCTGGAAGCGCCACACACTTTAAGGTACAGGTTAAATTTGACATTCCCATATTTGAGGGTTAGATAGAAGTAGATGTTGTAGATAAATGGTTAAATCTGATTGAAGGACATTTTTTTGTTCATGATTTTTCCAGCCAGGAAAAATATTACTTTTTCTCTTCTCAAAGTCACCCTCTGCGTGAAGGACTGGTGGGAAACCTACTGTGAGCAAAAGGATGAAAGTACTCCCTCACTATTTACGGCCGCACCTACTTGGGATTTGTTCCAGGATGCCACCAAGGAGCATTACTACCCTGTCGGGAGCTATGAGAATAAATACATAAAGTGGACCACACTATGACAGGGAAGGGACCAAGACGTGCTAGAGTTTACCAATGTTTAACATACCCTTTGCACGCAGTTGGGTATCAAGCATTCTAGGAAACATTTGGTACTCAAGTACGCGGTTTCCTACACAAGTACATCCAGGATGAGATGGAGTTCCTAGACATCTCCTCGCTCGGCATAGATTACCGATTTGCTGTCAAGATCCAACAGAAGCTTAAATAGAAAAAGCGAGACTTTAGATCTATGAATCCAAAGAAAGGGAAAGGCGCCACCAAACCGTAGAGCAAAGGGCAAGGCCAAGGCAGGGAGACATGGCAGAAGTTTGTGAGGTATTATTAAAACAACCATTCTTATGGAAGCGGCATGATGTATATGAGTTTAGACCTCGCTCTGTTATTATTTCTTTGGGTACTAAGTTATACAGGATACCAGAGATAACCCCACCTATCGCCATCTTTTTTATCTCTTTTAAGCAATGCAGTAAGGTCATCTCCTAGATTGGGAATTTTTTTTCTTTCTGATTCGCTCCCAAAATAAAGGGAAGGTTGTAGCCCAATCCATGGCCCCTGGGAAGGGTTCCTCCTAGCAGCAGAAGAAGGTGGAAACAGTCATGGAAGAATATAGGGATATCTTCTCCTCACCTAGAAGGGTACCCATCTTTGAGAGGTCAAGTATTCAATCCATATGACTCCCGAAGCTCCTATACCCAACGGATCGATATATCGCCGCTCCATTCTGAAAAATGAAGAGATCAAGTGGCAAATCCAGGATTTGTTGCAGAAAGGCCATATCCGACCAAGTTCTTCGCCTTATGGTAGCCCAATTGTACTTGTACAAAAGAAGGATGGGACTTGGAGGCTTTGCATTGATTATTGGGCACTAAACATAATCATTGTGAGGAACAAGTATCCAATCCCACGTATTGATGACCTATTGGACCAACTCAAGGGGGCCAAGTATTTGAGAAAGATTGATCTGAACTCTGGTTATCACCAAGTTCCAATAGAGCCCACAGATTTATGGAAAACAACCTTTAAATCCAAGGAAGGTATTTTTTAATGGCTGGTTATGCCCTTCAGGTTGACAAATTCCCCTACTACTTTTATGAGGCTAATGGATGACATCTTGCGGCCCTTCACCAACTCGTTCGTGGTGGTTTATCTGGACAACATCCTCATCTTCAACAAGATTTGGGAAGAACACTTGCAACACATTTGGCAGGTCCTTTAAACCCTTTGGCAACACAAACTATGTGCCAACTTAGAGAAATGAACCTTTGGCATGAGCCAAGTCCAATATTTGGGTTACATCATAGATGAGTGTGGTGTGCATGTGGACCAGACCAAGATCCAATTCATTTGGGATTGGCCAGCCCCGACCACTCTAATGGAGCTTCATATCTTTTTGCGTCTTGCAAATTTCTATTGGAGGTTCATGTTGGGATTCTCCCATATCAATTGGCCTCTGAGTCAGATTACTAAGGGCAGGGCGAAAGCAAAATTTCTTGATCTGAGTGCTAACAGAAAGTGTTTGTTGATTTGAAGCATCGCCTCTATTCTGCACCGGTACTCACACTGTCAAACCTGCAACAACGATTTGAAATTGAAATAGATGCCTCAGACTATGCTATTGGTGCAGTCATCACCCAACACGGGCATCTAGTGGCCTATCATAGTGAGACATTTTCTGATACAATTCGGAATTACCCCACCTATGATAACAAGATTTATTCCATCATGCAGGCTTGCTGACAATGGAAACACTACATTCTGGGGAAGGAGACGGTCACCCACATCAATCATCGACCTCTTTAGCTTATATAGACACAAGGGAAGTTGCAGAAGATTGCCATCAGAAGTGGTCCACATATCTGCAACAATTCCACTTAAACATTAAATACAAAAAGGGTGGCACCAATCATGTTGCAGACTACCCCAGCTGACCCCTAGTTGCAGAACTGACTAATGTTCTCAACTCTTGTGGTCACGAGATCTCTGGATGGCCGCAACTATACAAAAATGATCCAGAGTTCACCTCGACATACCAGATGCTAGTAGTTGGCAAATAAGTTCCTGATTTCCACCTCTAGGACACATTATTATGCTACTTGGGCCTCCTTTGTGTTCCTTCAAGCGAGCGTGCCAAGATGATTTTGGAGGTGCACTACAGTCGGGTCGTAGGACACTTTGGTGTGGAGAAAATTGTGGTTGTACTACAAAAGAACTTTTATTGGCCCAAACTCTAATTGGATGTTGGGAAATATATCAGATCTTGCACTACCTGTGTTATCGCCAAGCCAACCATCAAGAAGGAAGGCATGTACACTCCTCTGCCTACTCCTAGCCAACTGTGGGAATCCATCTCCATGGACTATATGTCTGGCCTCCCTTCTACTAAGCATGGTAATGACTGTATATTTTTTGTCGTGGACAAATTTTCTAAGATGGCAATGTTGGCAACCTGCAAGAAGAGTATCATAACAGAGGACACTACCAAACTCTTCTTTGAACGAGTATGGGTACATTTTGGGATCCTGCAAACCATTATATTAGATCGGGGTAGCAGGTTCCTGAGCACATTCTAGTCAAGTCTATGGACAATATTGGACACCAAGCTCACCAAATTGATTGCCTTTCATCCCCAAACTAATGGTCAGATGGAGGTCGTCAATAGGATGATAGTGCACATACTCCGCATGTACAACTCCAAGCATCCTCGAACATGGGATGAGAGTCTTCCATATGTGCAACACAATTATAATAGAGCTCTCCATAGCTTGATTGGTCGCAGTCTCTTTCAGGTGGGTCTAGGATTTCAACCATTGTGTCTGATTGATGTTGTCATGCCTAATGCGACTACTCAAATAAAATCCACACGTACTATCTGAAGGTGATAAAGTGACAAGATTTATTGAACGCATCCAACACATCCACCAGCAGGTTCATGACATCCTAGACAAGTCAAATGCCAAGTACAACCAGTGACATGATCAACATCGGGTGTCACACAAGTTTCAAGTGGGCAACAAAGTCTTGTTGCATTTGCAAAAAGAACGCCTGACTAGAGCCCATCGGAATCTCATACCACTCCAATATGGTCCTTACACCATTACCAAGGTTGTGGGAGACAATGCTTTTGAGCTCAGCATTCCCCCATTCCTCAAACCCATGCTCCTTTATGCTCTCAAGTTATTTGCAACTCAACTGCAACTCAGATCTAAATTCAAACATGCTCTAGTCTTTGATTTTTATTAGCATGCTTGATCCAGGTGCATATTGGTGGCCACCCTCCTATTCCACTTGGACCCCCAATGTTGTCTCTTCAATTTTTCAATTTCCTTAATTATAGCACAATTTACTATTTTTGGCAGTTTTTCGAGTCATGAACTTCCGAAGCCGTTTTGAGGCCCTAAATGATGTTTTTAGGGAAAACAAAGATATCGAAAATGTTTGATTAAAAATGACATGTTAATTTCTGGCCTATTCTTCGAACTCTTCAAAACAAAGTATTATGATAGCCAAACGGAGATCGTATGCCAAAGTTACGATCCCGGGAAACTGATGTACCAATTTACCCAAACGGGGCCCATAGTTTTGGCGCTTCATTTCCTAGGGTTGGGTTTCTAGATGTTGAGGGTTTTCCATTGTTTCTCAATAATAAATAGACCTTGGAGCCTCATTGTAACACAATTCAAAGGCATGTAGCTGTCACATCTCTTCTGAGAGATAAGCTATCATTGCCCAAGCTAGTCTTATTTCCATTCTGTTTGTACGCATATTTCAGTATTTGATATTAATGAAATGAAGTGTTATTTATGTTGCATCTTTGTATTTATGGTTATATCTAAAAAATTTCGCGTTCCTACTTAAATTCGGATCAATGCTCTAGGTTGCTACTATTCTCTCTACATTTTCCTACATTTTTGTATTTATGGTTATATTTATAATTTGTCGCGTTCCTGTTTAAATTCGGATCAATGCTCTAGGTTCTACTATTCTCACTACATTTTCCTTCTTTAGATATTGGCATGGGTTCAACAACTTTGTATTCCTATCTTTTCATATGTAAAATCCCCCTAGATGGCCCAATGCCACCTCCATGTCGAGTCCTAGATCTAAGAGATTTGAGATCTAGCTTGTTCTGTGGCTTACCAAATACTTGCATGGCCCGACCTCTAGATGTAGAATGGCCTTTCATCTAGGGTCCATTTGTCATCTGCTCATTGTGTCGTGTCACCTATCTCTACCATGTCACCTTGCCATGTCGTTTCGCTACCATGTGTCGCCCTATTGCTCGCCACTATTTCTTTTATGTGCACATCGCTTAGTCTAGATGGTTCGACAAGCACCTAGGTGCTTATGCCAAGCTCCTTATGTCCAAGCACTAGGACCTTGGGCTTATTTTGTCGATCACCAGCCACCGCTTCATTCATAATGTTTGTTGTGTGCAAGGCAAGTCTCACCAGCGGTCTAATAAGCACTTGGGCATTGACTACCAAGCCCCTTATCATCAAGAGTTGTTACCAACGACCTTACCACTCCACTGTTTTCCACTCATTGTGTGCCCTCCTAAGCCGTTTCTTCCATTGTCTCGTATCAGGCAATTTGATAGATGCATGGGGCTTGCTGCCAAGTTCCTTGTGATCAAGGGTTGTGACTGTTGGCCTTGCCACTCGATTGTCCATCAATCGTTGACATGTTCCTCCCGAGTTTGTGCCTTTTATTTTGTTTTGGCGTCGACCTGATGAGGTAGGGCCCTTTTAGAACCATGAGCCTTAGAAACCATCACTGAACTTCAACTCAAGATTTCTCCTCATCCCTTGAGAATTAGGTTGAGTGTCATATATCACTGGAAAAATCTCTAAGAGGACTATCCAACGAAGCACTTGTCATGTGTTTTTGTACAAGTTACCTACATACAAAAATGCCTTCAAAGATAGGCAAATAGGCTACACATCCAATAGTCAACAAACTCAATAAGCAAGCAAGACATCAATGACATCACAAGCTTAGCACACTGCTAATAAACTCAATAGATTCCTCCTAAACTAGAGATCAATGGCTGGACTTTGACATCAACGACAAGAAGAAGTTGCCAACAAGATATAAGAGAAGTACCACCTCTATAAAAATGAAGAGTCTTTCTTGTTCCCAACAAAATTTTCTCTCAATGTTAATCATTTTTCCTTAAACACAAAAAAAGTGAGCAACTAAGATATATATATATATATTTATTTATTTATTTAATTGTTTGTATTTACCTCTATATACTCTCAAAGGCTTGGCTAAGGCTAGGCTATTGACCAGCCTATAGTAAAAACAAAACACTATTCAAACATTTTAGTTTGATGTAACTCGACTATAAGTCTTGTCCATAAATTTTATCAATAAAATCTTCCAATTATGATTTAAATAAAATAATAATAATAATCAACAACACATAAATATCACTTCACATCATTAAAATGAAATAGTATATATAGATAGATAGATAGATAGATATAAAACTGACTTTACACAATTAAAATGAAATTGATATAAATAAATTTTCTTATTAATCATCCATTAAAAATAATTTCAAATTTAAAAAATATAAAATTACAAACTCAATCATCAAATTTTCATGAATAAACTTCCCTAAAATACAATACAGACGGTTTTAAATTTGTTATTCAAAAATAATTTATGCCTCCATGGAAATAACATTTTGCTCATATATTTATCAATGCAACACAGAGATGACATTTGGTTCAATTTTATCACTTCCATTCCAAATGAAAAGCACAAGGTCATCTTGATAATACATTTCCATTTCCACAGCAGAGTGAGAGAGGCTACAGGCAGGGTTTTCTAATTGCTACAAAGAAAGCTGCAAACATACAGATCCTATTGCTGTTCTATTTATTAAGGTTCTATTTCCTAGGAAAATATTGGAATGCTTAAATATCATAGATAATCTGCTCAAACATGGCCAGCTGACGATTTTGGAGGGCAATGTAGATGTTGAGGCCACCGTCATCTTTTCCATTGGAGAGAAGCAGCACAAAATCCGCCATGGCAATCACAATGGGGCCTGCATATACAGGCTTCCCAAACCCAAAATCAACCAGCTGAAATGGTATTTTCCACCATGCAGTCAGAATTATGCCTCCTTGTAATGATGGAATGGCTTTGTATATCTCAGAGAAATCCATGGATGACCGAACATAATCATTTGTGACTCTGGCCACCGCTTCCTGTACTTTCTCCACACAGAATGATAATGGCTTCTCCTTCACTGCGCCTGCTGGTTCGATGCAATGTGCGCTGAAAATAGCATTCCCTGATGCAAATTTCAACATAAATAAATCAGATTCAATGCACCATTGAACTGGATAGTAAAATTATCCATTCGAGGGCAATGAGTAACAGCTTCTTCTATCTATTGGCTTTTAAGTACAACGGGCTTTAAGATGTTCAACTATTTGTAAACTTCCCTTTTTGTTAGGAGTTGATTGTGCGTTTGATATTTTACAATAAAGTTAATTGATAGTAAATGAATAACAAATTCAATTTGTGGTAAAATTTAGATGGATTGTCAGGTAGATTTAGATTTGAAAACTTCCTATGTGACATGTCCCATTTAAAAAACCCACTTGCTAGCCGTTTTCATGTTTCCTGGACTTACGGATCGTTAGGGAACATCCCAAACTGCTGGGAATTCTAATGGGGACATGGGGACTTGCTGGCCTTTCCCAAAATGTTTTATGTTTTGGGTAGGTTTAAGGGATAATCTGAACATATTTTGAGGGTGTTTTTGGGTAAATTTCAAAGATTTTCTGGGTATATTTGAGAGATATTCTTGGTATGTATCTTCAGTTTTGTAGTCATGGATATTGATGATTGGATAATATGATCAATTTATCCATTCATTATTTTTGTATTGCACTTAATCTAAATCTAATACCAGTGGCAACCCAAAACATAAGTTTTGTATTATGGGTTTTAATTTAGGTTTTTGGTTATTAAAAAACTGTATTTTCAGTACAATATTACACTAAGCAAACCCTTTCGGTTAAGAAAAAATAATGACTTGGTTAGGTGCTAAATTTATTGCACTTTTTTAATTTGAAATACGAAACTAATTTGTTTACAAAACCAAAGTGCTTTATAGTGGTTTTCAACACAATAATTAAAATATGCAAAACCTATCCAGAAGGA
The DNA here is from genome assembly GCA_000404065.3 of Pinus taeda. NCBI lineage: Eukaryota > Viridiplantae > Streptophyta > Pinopsida > Pinales > Pinaceae > Pinus > Pinus taeda. The sequence goes on from APFE030918126.1 coordinate 118,682, forward strand.
AATGTCTTTTATGTTTTAACATAACCATCATTAACAAGCAATATGAGTAAGAAAGGTTGTCATAGAGACAATCATCTGCCTCATAGACCCTTCATGAACTTTATTGCAAATTGCAAACAATTACACTAAAGTTCAATATTAACAAATGTACATAATATTATATAATATAATATAACTTGTTATCTTGAAACAACTATATATATATTTTTTGAAAATTTAGAATTTATTATATAAATATGTGTAATTGTTTCAAGACTGTAAGTATAATAATATAACTTGTTATACTTACGGTCTTAAAACAACTATATATATATATATCTGAAAATTTTGGAGTACACTCTAGCATTGCTAGAGCCGTGTCCTCCCATGCCTACTATTCCCCATCTCGAAAATCAATGCAACTACAAAAATATCTAATGGGATGCTGGTGGGATGGTTAATAATGGGCATTAGTGACTTCTTTTTCAATGGATAATTAGGGACATTGACATTTCGAAAATATCCAATTAGATGCTTTGTAATGGTCACTGATGGTTTCTTTGTCAACGAGGTTGTGGTTAAGCAATGATCCAAGTCTTGTGTATGGACTTAATAGTACCTCATATCACAAAATTCTATTCAAACAGTGGCTAAGATGCAGGCCATGGTGCAACTAAGTTGTTGAGACCAAATGCAAGTCCTAAGTATTGATAAAGTACTACATAGTACCACAGTAGCTTAACCAAATAATGGCTTCTTTTTCAATGGAGTTGTGGTTAAGCAATGAAGTCATCAACATGATAGGTAACACAACAAGATATAGTTCCTTCCGAGGCTCAAATAAGTGGTTAGGATTGTTACCCATCAATATGCATAGGTAACCCGAGGAGAAATTTTGTTTTCTATGATGTAGTTTGTGAACTAATATTCCCTGGTATGATCAATAAATAGCCAGCCTCATCTGTCTCTCTACCATTCTTTGGATAGTAAAATTAACTTACTCATCCGATGAAGGTGGGTCATCTATTGTGAGGTATATTAATCAATTTTGTAATTGAGTGCTTTTATTTAATGTTCAAGGCAATCTAGTATGGATCACAAGTTAAAATTGGATTATAAACCATTATTGGTTGTGTATTTGTTCCCTTACACCTCGGTGGTTATCATTTGCCTCTATTTGAGTGTGACCTTCCTTAGGGTCTTTCTTTCAATGTCTAGGAAGGGCACAAATAAGAGACTCTAATGATGGTAACATTCCATGTTATCGATACTCAACACTTGTCATCACTTCCTTTATTTCATTATCCCATGTTTTGATTGAATGTTGTTAGTTGCTCGTACAGGTTCCCTATTGGCCTTATCCTATGAGAAGAAGGGGTTGGAAATACCTAATGTTGATTCAACAATAAGAAAATAACAAACATAAGCCAAATGTCAAAATGCAAAAGAATGCAAGAGAAGCAATAAAAAGCCAATTATAGCTTGCACTCTATCTCCTCTTATAGATTTATTCATCTCTGAGAGCATCCATGCATATCATGTCTATCAAAATAAATGGAACTCTTAATGGACATTCCAACCCCAATAAAGCGATAATTGTCCATCAGTGAAGGATGCTTATATCATTATTATCACACAATGAATCATTGAAGCTTGTTGAACAAGCTAAACAAAGCAAGAAAGGAAAAGGAAAATATGGGAGCTTCGGAAAATAAAGGCAAGGGAAGGTAGCTAGGCACTCCCTATATGTTAATTTTAGGTATGTTCTATGCTTGGAGCAATTTATTTCAATTTTCACAATTAGCTCAATATCTTTTCCACATTAGCAATCACATCAGCATTAAAGTAAACTGCAGATAGAACATAAACATCAATCGCAGAAGACAAGCCAAGACAAGAGGACACAAGATGTGGCACTAGCTAGGGACAAACCCTAATGTGGGGAAACCCTTGATCAATTATTCTTATATGTTCTTCAATAATTCAGCAGAGAGAGAGAGATAGTACGTTTACTACGAAAATCAACACTTTGACTTATCTAGATAAGAGCATAGATCATCTCTAAGAAGATGATACATGAGATCAGTTGAAGACATGTTGCTTCAACTGATTCTCCAATGTGACTCCTTCACCTATCGTTGTGTTGCATTTCGTCATCATGCTACACTATGTTGCACCCATCATCACTATGTTGCATCTCATCATGCTTCATTAATCATGACTATACCCATCACTATACTGCATTATGTGCCATTGCTGCACCATGTTTCCATACTGACCTATGTGTTGGCTGCATCTTGCTTGTTTGTTATCCTTAACTTACTTGTTGTCCCTAGCATGCTTGTTGTCCTTTGCATGCTTGTTGTTTCATGCTAGTTCAACAATTCCCACAGTTCCAGCGTTTTCCCTCTGCATCAACTTTCCCCGCTGTTCTGGCAGTTCTGGCTGTTCCCGGCAGTTCCGGCTATTCTCGACAATTCCGACAATTCCAACAATTCCAGCGATTCCCAGCAGTTCTGGCAATTTTGGTTGTAGTTCCGGCAACTTCAGCTTTTCCTGGCAGTTCCGACAGTTTTGAATTTTCTTGACAGTTCTGGCTTTTCCCCGCAGTTTCGGCAATTCCCGACAGTTCTTGCAGTTCTGACTTTTCTCAGCAGTTCCAGCGTTTCCCGGTAGTTCCGGCAGTTCCGGCAGTTCTGGCAGTTCAAGCTTTTCCCAACAATTCTGACTTTTCTTGACAGTTCCGGCAATTCTGGCAGTTCCGACTTCTACCCTCTGGATTAGGGCAGCATTATCCTTTAGGATCTCTCCTCCTACTAAAACCCAAAGACAAGTAGAGAGGAAGAGATCCCAAGTGCGTTGAAATGACTTGAAGGCCACCTCTATTTATACTAAAACGTTGAGCACAAGTGGGGCTTATTTGGTTGTTGGCTGACCTTGACAAATTGTCACATAACACAAATAAATTCATATCTCCATGAATATTTATCGGAATCGGATGATCTTTAGATCAATCCTACACCTCTCGATGAGAGGGATCCAAGAAAAATATCAACTTCCATTAATATGATGACCCACATGGAGTTTGGCCCTAGTTTCCAGTTTTAACACTCTACAAAGCCACTCATGGACAATGGTTTACATAACCTACTATGATACCTTTAATGAAGTAAAAACCCAAGCCATAACATCTATCACTTGTACCTATCATTTGAAAGTGTTGACTAGGAATTGTTCTTCCCATTAGGTTTGGAAGCACCTAATAGTGTCATGTGATAACTCTGCCATACGTAGCTATGGTAACCTGTGCACAATTATAAGCTAGTAAGAAATTTGAAGATGATACTTGTGTAAATTACTTCAATGGTTTTAACATTGAATATGGTCCACCTTGATGTTTCTATGGTTCATGTACCTGTGATGTTGATTTCACTTGATTCCTTGAGTATGTTAGATGATTCTTATAGGTGCAGCCAGGATCCCATGAAGGATGATATGATGTTTCTCCAACCTTCCATAGATGATTCCATCCACTTTGATAATGACGCAGTGCTATGTTAGAGGACATTGGGAACCTTTTAAGGGATGTTGTCCTTGAGGATGTCTTAACATACTTGATGAGACCCTCCCTTAGCATCAAGATATTATACATTGGTGATCCAAGCTAGGACATTGCTTGGAGATCAAGTGTGCCCAAGAGATGACAAGACTTCCCAAAGCTATCATTGTACCTTCTTGGAAGCCTCCCTTACGCTGGATTGTGTTTTTCTCTAAAAATGGAAGAGTAATTGCTAAATTGATAGTGGTAACACTCTCGTGTGTTGCACATTGTCTAAGTCACCTAATCAGGCTTTGCACTAGGTGCTAGAATTTGCTATAACAAAAACCAAATGCATTAACAAAGTATTACCTCATATCACAACAACTTAGCCCAACAGAAATGTAAGTGATCTGCCTGTGATCTTTGGTTTGCCTCTAAAAAGCCATTTTACCTAAAAAGACAAACCACTTGTAGTGCCTTCAGGCTGGTGGTAATACCTTTGGGCTGGTTGTAATGGAGTAATGATGGCCGCATATCTATGTGAAATAAATTGATGAGTTCAGATCTAAAGTGGAATTCAGTTTGGCAGGCAATGGATCTAACTGTATACCATTATAGTTTTAAATTTGAAATATTTTATTCAGTGGTTAATAACATTACAACAAGATCTGCTGGTCAGCATAGTTCTTGACAAGTGTGCTCAGCTTGGCCCTGTAATGAGTGGAGTCTGGTCATTTGGTAAAGCTTTGCTTAATCTCGTTAAACTTGCCGAGCCCGGGAAGAATGGACCAAATTCTGTTATTTTAAAAAATTTTAAAATTATTTGACATAAATTTGACTATTTATTTGTCTCAAGTAATATGACAAATCTTTCCTCTATCTAACTCATACTAAAATCACTCTTAATCTTAATCTTACTCTTTGCCTTTGTCAAGTTGTCCCAAATCCTTTTCGTGCCTCTATGGTTGATAACCAACAAAATACAAATATAATCGGAAGAGAAAAGCAAAAGCATGGCCGAAAGTGTGTATTTCTTGGCAAAATCAAAACCCCTAGCCAGGTAGGTTGGGGATGTGTTGGCACTTAAAGGGTACACACAAAAAAAATAGGTGTTACTTGTTGTACTAGATTGGAAGATTAAACTTGGTTGCAAATTTTTAGTCAACCAATAGTGTTAATCTATGATCAGGTGATTTTGGATGAAGAGCGTACTGCTCTGTTATCAGTCGATCAAAAGCTTGTATTGAGGTTTAACAGGCCATTCTAGTATAAGAAATTTAGAAGCTTCATAGCGGCTTTTTTTAATCAGCTGATCAAAAGCTTGTATTGAGATTCAACTGACCATTTTAGTATAAGCAAAGGTGACACAAAAAGCAAAAGAAATACGTAATAGCAGATATATTTCATGGATTGGGTTTGGAAGTCCCACAAGCGAATTTGGTTACAAATGGAACCATATATAATTATTCATTGACATCTTTTTGGGTGCTCACTGCTTGCAACCATCTAGATCAGTATAAAATCTACAAATAAATGTAGCAACGTGCTCAAGAAAAGGTAGGACATTGAATAGTCTATGATTTGCAGAGTATATGCATACCTACAAAGCCCTTTGGCAGTGGGGGTTCCATTTTTGAACGAATATCCACAGCAAAAAGCATCTTGGAAGGTACATCAGGAGGCATATCAGCGGCCCTTGTTCGAGCCTGCCATACTAGAGCCGCAATGGCATCGAATGAAGAACATTTCTTCAGAGTACCATCCTCCATGGCCTTTTTCTTTAGCTTTTCTATCATCTCCACAGTGAAAGGAAAAACTTTAGAGCGATAATCAGGTGGAAGAGAGATGTCGCAGATTTCTGAGTTTGCTACATTTTCAGTTGTAAAGGAATTTCTCATCTCCTGAGGGATGTCACTGAGTTTCATCGCCTCCAAATGTTCATATTTGATCTCTGGTATATCTCTAGCTATGAAACATGTCCTGTCTGGTAGAGGATAAGTGATCAATCCCTCGCCCCGTGCTATAGAGGACAAGTTCATCATGAATTCCGCTGCTCCAAACCCGTCAAATAAAACATGGTTTACAGACATTCCCGTAACTATCCCACCACACTTGAATCTAGTTACCTGCTTGGCATCAAAAAAGAAATAGACACATCAACCATTCTTTGTAAAATTATGAGACCGAAAGCACATATAAGAAGCTAATCCATAAAAGCATTTTAAGTTCTATAACAAAAACCTTAACTTGTTTATCTGGAAAGGACTAACACGAGTAACTATGTTGTTATAAATGCACAAAGCGGGCAATACCAACACCTAATCAGCGAAGAAATATGTGGATAGGGTTTTCCCTCTCCTCAGGACATGCAGGACTGAATTGAACTAATCAGCTTTTAGCATTCACCATGTAATAGGATGGCTTTTGCCATCCGTCCTTTACCAATGAAAAGCAATTTGGAGAATGTCCCAAGTCAATGAGACCATTCATTGTTACACCAGGAAAACCAAACCATCCCAAGCCACAAAGAATGTGAACACATAATAAGTATAATAAGTATGAAGTTGCATTTGAGCCTTGATTCTCACTAGAAAAATATTATGCATTTGCATGTGTTTGGTATTATAGCGACATACCCCGGGTTAAAAGCTATGTTGCCTACAGAGATGTCATGTGCATTTGCATGTGTTTGGTATTATAGCGACATACCTCGGGTTAAAAGCTATGTTGCCTACAAAGATGTCATAGGTTACAAGTTCAAATTCAGACGAGTCCTTTACAGAGATGTCATAGATTACAAGTTCAAATCCAGACGAGTCCTTTAGAGTGGCAAAATGGAAGGATCCCACGAGGAAAACCTTGGGAGAAAAGTAAAAACACTACAAGACAAACCCAGTAAAGGTCACTAACCCTTAACTAGCTCTGTTATTAAAAAACACTAACCAGCTCTATTCAGTAACCAGTTGAAATCAAACTTCTTCTATAAATGATGATTTATAAGTTAGAACTGGTTGAATGCAAAGTTGAAGCACACAAATCTCAAAAAAAACTAGTACCATAACTTTTATGATGGTCCTACAAAGAAAGCACAAAGATCATATGGAAGCAAGAACATCATGCAGCTTAAGCAATTGCTAGAAGGGTACGCCAAGACCCCAAGTGAATTGAGTAGAAAATGATTACATGTAATTTCAAACAATTTACTACCCACGCCATTAACAAAGGAAACTTCCAAATTCCCTAGCATTCATCCCTTTTAGCACAAATTTCACACAGACAGGTAGCCAAACATGAAGACACATTAGGTAAGATATGGTAAGATGAAGACACATTAGGTAAGATACGGTAAGATGGAGAAATTAGATAATAAACAACATCAACTATTAGATTGTCCTGTTTTTTAAACATTATCAACCCAGCTATATACAACATACTAAAATTATTATACTAAGAAAACATTGCACCTTATAACAAAATTCATAGAGCTCAGAAACTCCTCAGCAAATTCTCTTAGATCATAGGTCTTGTATCTCATTGCCACCAACACTCCTCCCACTCAAAAAATAAAATAAAAATAAAATTTTTTTTTACCAAACTGGATCAAGGTTATTCAATCAAAACAGGTTTAAGTACAGAACACACACTCCTGCAAATTGAAATGGAATTAACAAGGTTATAAGAACACCCTTCTCACATGAGAACACTCTTCTCATATTGTAGAAAGTACTCATAACAAAGAATGCATTGCACAGATCAAGGCAAACAGACAAGACCGCAAATCTGGCATGAAGAAATCAAAATGGTCCGAGACACCAACACGGTTTAAATGGGCAACAGGGCTTCGATTCAATGCACTGTTGATGTTGACAGGGTGCGAAGCCGTCTAAGTGGGTTCCATTCTTGCTGACCATATGTCATGAGTTATAAATTGATCCTATAGACCAATATGATCTAAATGGCCAGTAGGACATTAGTTCAACAACTGATTCACAGCTGAGGCTCACAGAATCCTAAGCCCTCTACGCGGGTTCCATTCTTGGCGCCCATGTATCATGAGTTTCAAAGGGAATATATGTCACGAGTCATGAATTTGTTCAATAGCCCAACGTGGTCTAAATGGCCAACAGGGCATTGATTCGACAAGTGATTCTCTGTTGGCGTTGACAGAATGCTAAGCCGTCCAACTGGGTTCCAATCTAGCTGTTAATGTGTCATGAGGTTCAGGGACTGTCAAAGTGTCGTGAATTTCAAAGGCTTGTAAAAGGAACCATATCTTGTGAGTTTCAAAGGGAATAATAGTTAACCCCGAGAACTGCACCAGCATGGTAGCATGTTTCTTAAAAGATTCAAAAAAAAAAGTCTGAACGGACAAAGACATGAAAAAAGCCCTACTCAATTGAGTGTTTGTTCTTAATCCAGACTACAAATAAGCATAATTACATGTACCATCACCGGAGAAGGGTTAACCCCAAACTTCCTGGCATCAACTCCTTGAAGCACCAGACTTTTGAAAACAGGATTTGGGAAGTGACATTACCCAGATAAAGTCAGATCACAAGTAGGTGCTACAAACAGAGCCCCAGCTCTGTTACACTCAATTTCCAACCTTCCCTTCTCCAGATTCAATTTCATCGTACCTGCCATGAAATGGTAGGGCACCAGCACCTGCCCAAGGGCTTCCTTCAGCCCTCCCACAACACCAGCAGTAGCAGCATTCTTGTCCTCTCCACTGGCTGTGTAAAAATATACAGTATCCACAACATAAGCCACTGCCTCAATATTTCATAGAAATAAAGAGCATTCCTCAGTGGGTTTAACCGTTAGAACCATTTCAGGCTCCCGCTCCACCTCAACATCTAAGTGTGTTATCAAGGATGAGTTAGCTGCTGTTAGAGAACCTATTGTGCCAATCAACTGCTAGCTGAAAACTCTGCTAGAAATCTTGCCAAAGATTTAAGAAATGTATATATAAATATTGCTTCAAGCAGAGTGGGAGATTGACATGAAGGATACTGGCATGTGTTCTTTATTTGATCTCTGCTGTCTATTTATGAAAGATTTCTAAACGTTATATGATTCGGATGGATATCTGTAACTCCAACCATTGTTCTCAATTTTTACAAAAACCAGTAAAATATATGAAAGCAAAATTCGAATCGTAACATTATCACTCATCGATTTGATTAGACATATTATAACTATGCATGTTCATGTCTGTCCAAAACGCAGATCACGATCCATTAGTCATTAATGTGGGTGCTATTACTGTTTTATGTATCTGCGTGGGGAAAATAACGAAGGACGGCCATCAATGTTTTCTGTTTTTTTCCGAAGTCTCGTACTCTCCACGGGAATTGAATGAAGCCACTGGCCTTGTGAATTCAGAAACCGTTTAGGCCTTCACATTACCAGAGAGGCGGAAGTGGTAATCGGATCACTCTTGAAATCATTTTGGTAGAATTCTGGTAAAGAGTAAGTCTCTGCAATATGCCAACATCACGTTCGTGAGGGTTTGGTTATCAAATTTAAAATATGGAAAATATTATTTTATTTTAATTTTGAGGAATATTTTTATTAATTATATTTTAATGCGCAAATA
>APFE030918127.1:20245-48403 GCA_000404065.3 Pinus taeda
CTAAAAATAGTAAGTTGTGCTACAATTAAGGAAACTGAAAATGCTGAAAGAGACAATGATGGGGGTCCAGATGGACTTGGCAGGTGGCCACCAATATCCACCTGGATCACATATTTCCTTGCGTTTTTTTCCCTAGGTGTTCTAGTTGTAACCTTGTGTGAAATTTTTCTCACACACTGCTCCAACACACTATAAAACTGCGCAAATCTCAAGGAATGAATTCCTTTTGCATGCAAGAGATTTTCTTATAGGAAAATTCTTACAACTGATAGTACGTTGTCCCTGCCTTTAATCTCAACTGGATCTTTGTATGAACTGACATGCATGAGTTATTTATGAGAGAATATTGAGTTATCTGGAGTACACTAGTTTCATGCATGCATGCATTAACAAACTAGACTCACAATTAGTTCCTCAAATTGTTTGGAACTAATTTAACTAGACTTAACTCAATTAGTTGAGCTAACTAATTACAACTCAAATACAACTCATCCTTATCTCCTTAATTAAGGGATAACTTCCTCAATCAAAGGGATAACTGTTGCATGACTTCACAAAAACTTCTAGCTTGAATTTCTCCAACTAATTCACTCAAGATGAATTAATTAATTATTTTTCAAGCAGCTAGTGAGACTAAATTCGAATTTTAATTCAAGGACAAATTAAAATTGGATTATTCTTGTTGCCACATTTCAACACTCCCTCTCAACAAGAAAGGTATTATCTACCACCCCGGTCCTGTCTCTATGGAACACGAATTTACACTTTGACAATGTCTTAGTCAAAATGTCAGCATCTTGCTCCTCGGTCTAAATATACTACAACAACATGATCCTCCTCGCCGCACAGTATCTGAGATGATGATACCGAATGTCGATGTGCTTGGACCTGTCATGAAATACTAGATTCTCAGAGAGTTCGATACAACTCTGATTATCACAATAGATCATAGTTGGATCCATCCTCTTATCAAAAAAACCAGCTAGCATTTTCTGCATCCAAATGGCCTCACATGTTGTCTGACTTGCAGCCATGTATTCAGCCTCTACTAAGCTAAGTGAAACTGACCTCTGTTTCCTATTGTACCAAGAAACTATAGTTAACCCAAGGTTTAAAATTCCTCCTGGTGTGCTCTTCCAATCTGATGGACTCCCTACCCAATCTGCATCTGTGAAGCCCTATAGCTTCACTCCATCTGTCCGTCTGTACCATAATCCATACTAAGATGTGCCTACGAGGTATCTCAAAACATTCTTAGATGCATTCGGAAACATCTTGGTAGGCTAAACCATAGCTTGACTCAGTTGGTTCTCCGCATAACACAAATCTGGTCGTGTGTTCACTAAGTACATCAATGAACCCACAAGCTGCCGATACACAATAGCCTCTACTACTTCTCCTGAAGTAGCATCCTCCTTCCTCCAGTTATCTGCTATAGGAGTCTGCATGGGCTTGCACTTCTCCATGTGGAATCTCTTGAGTATCTCATTGGCATACTTGCCGTGGGACACAAACAACTCCCCATCCTTCTACCACACTTCCATGCCAAGGAAGTAGTGCATGAGACCCATGTCTTTCATCTCAAATTCTATTGCAAGGTCCTCATTGCAAGACATGATCAACTGATCATCGCCTGTCAATATGAGATTATCAACATAAAGAACATTGATCAACTTCTTACCTTTTACCATGATGTGGTAGAAGTTCACATCTGCTTCACTCTTTGTGAAGCCCAACCCAATGAAGTAGGTGTTGATCCTGGGGTGCAAGCACGAGGTGCTTGCTTCAGCCCGTACAAATCTCTCTTGAGTCAGCACACATGCGACTCATGATCGAAGGTCTCAAAACCTTCGGGCTACTCTATGTACACCTCTTCCTCAATATTTCCATTGAGGAAATCAGTCTTCACATCCATCCGATGGACCTTCCAACCCATATGTGCTGATAGTGCCAACATTGATCTGATAAATGAGTACCTTGCTACAGGAGCAAAAGTCTCATCATAGTCGATCCCCTCGACCTGTGAGAAACCACTAGCAACAAATATTTCCTTATGTTTCTCCACATTACCATCAACAACTTTCTTTACCTTGTAAAGCCAACGAGAAATCACAACTGACTTGTTCTTCGATCTTGGAACCACATCCCAAACACTCTTTCGAACTATCGAGTCATAATCCTCCACCATAGCATCAACCCAGATCGTTTTCTGCATTGCTTCCTCAAAGGAAGATGGCTCGATCTCAACACATTCCCCAATGAGGGCCATGTATCTAATGTACCTATCAAGTGACCTCCTCTATCTGCGCTGAGAAGATGGTTCTCCCACATTCTCTCTCGCATCCGACAACAATCTGTTAGCTTCTCTTGTTCGCTTTCATCCCTCTCTGGAAGACTCTGCTTGAGTAGATGTCTCCACTCCTGGAATCTCTTCATGCAGCTTCTCCGCATCAGTATGAGGCTCCTCCTCCTTAGGAAACAAAAGTTCCTCCACAGCTTGTAGTTGGAGCTCCCTCTCAAGGCAAAACTCACATGGCCTTCTGCTCATCAAACTTAAGATATTTGCGAACCATTGTCGTCCGACTGGTAGGCAAGTACACCTGATAGTTGTAGGGTGTATTAGTGTACCCCACAAGTATCCCCAACTCAATTGTTGGCTCAAGTTTCTTCTGGGCATCCTTGGTCACATCGAAATATACCGATGAGCTAAGATCCTGAAGTGACCCACATCTGGTCTCTTCCCGAAGAAAGTTTCTTGTGGTGTCTTCATCCAAAGGATGTGATGAGGGCTTCTATTCTGAAAATAGACCATTGTGTTGCATGCCTCATCCCACAAATGAAGTGGTAGGCCTTGGTCATGCAGCATCGCCCGAGTTGCCCCCACAATCGTTATGTTCTTCCTCTTGGCCACCCCATTCTGCTATGGGTTATGAGGTGTCGTCAACTCCCATTTAATTCCTTCCACTACACAGAAGTCGTTAAACTCTTGAGAGACATACTCTCCACCATTTTCACTTCTCAAGGCCTTGATCTTCTTCCCTAGTTCTTATCAACCAAAGCTTTGAACTCACAAAACTTTGAGAAGGTTTGATCCTTCTTCTACATGAAATAGATCCAGAATTTATGAGAAAAATCATTAATGAAAATCACATAATACCTTTGTTTCACGGTGGATGTTGTCGAGAATGGTCCACACACATTAGTATGAACTCACTCCATGATTGCTTCAACTCAACTTTCTCGATCATGAAAGGAAGACTTTGTGTACTTTCCCAAGGTGCAACCTTTGCATGTGTCCACTTGCTCAAGTTTACCTTTGGGAAGTCAGGCAGAGATCTACTACATTATCTTCAAGGCCCCATGATGCAAGTGGCCCAACTGCCTATGCCATAACTCGCCAAAGTCTTGGCTTTGCACCAATTTTGCTTTCAAACTCAATATAGCACAGTCATCTACCTCTAGCTTATAAAGATTCTTCACTCAAATCCCAATCCTCTTTGTCACGCCCCCAGGCCTACAGTAGTCTTTCAACCGTACTTGGCGAGGTGCGGCACCACCGAACACTTTCTTTTCACCAATAGTTATGTTCATGGACTACGCCTAACCATTAGTCTACTTAGTTTGTTTTTCGCAACCAAGTATTATTATGTTTCCTTTATACCAATGAACACCCATAAACATTCATTATCATCAGCAATTATACATGAAGAACTCAATTGCACAGTATAAAGGGAGGGGCAACTCCCTGAAAAATGAGTCTGCCCGAATACAATATATTATATAATGTTTAAAAAGCTTTACAAGTATACTTGGGAAACACCAAGTTTCATACTTAGCCAATTTTACAAAGGCCAAACCTTCGTGTGCCAACCAAAGTTCCTTTCCCAAGTTGGGTGGGCGCGCCCTCACACGAGCTACCAACCTTACTCCTCAACCAAAATTTGTTTACTGCTGCACGACGAGTCGGCGACCTACCCGAGTCACCCGAATCACCTTCCACACGGTGGGCAGGTAACCTACCCGAGTCCCTGTTCACCTCCGCGTTTCCACCTATACGCCCGGCGGGTGACCTCACCCAAGTTACCACCCACGCCTTTTGTCTGAATGACAGGCGCCTTCACCCGCGCCCTCACCCAATAACCAAGTCCTTCGTGTCAGTTTACCGTGTAGTCTTGCCCGTGAGCAGGTGCATAGACCTGCGCCTCCACTCGGATTCCTAACACCTTTGCGCACTCCTTACTTAATGTTCGAATGCTCAAGTTCTAGTGAATCCTTTCAACACGTCAACATTTAACAATATATATCCACTATGGTGGGATCGTGCCACCCCTTGGCCGACCTTCGTTTATGTTTAGCTAATGCCTTTTCTTTTCCTATTCGGTTGGTCGGTCCAACGACCAATGCCCCAAATTACGATCCTTCACCGTCGGCCTATTTGAATGAACCTACAAGCTCATCCTTTATAAATACATGGCTCGCTCCTTCACTTTCGCATGCACGCATCAAGTGACCACTCTACCATTTTCCAACTTGTGCGCTCAACAAAGTCACACTTTGCCTCACCGGTAATGACTTCGGACCGCAGGTCCTTACACTCTTGGTCTAACCTGTGGCTATGTGTCTTAGGAACGCCTTTCCTTTACTGAAGATAACATCGTAGCCTTTGTCTTCCAACATCGTGACCGATACTAAGTTCTTCTTCAGTCCAGGCACATACTTTACATTAGTTAGGGTGAGAAGAGCTCCATGCTCCCTCTAAAAAGTAACGTGCCCACTCCTAAAACACTATACTTCCCTTCGTCACCCATCTCTATGCGCATCTTGAGGTATTTCTCCTCCAAGGTACAGAACAAACTTTTATTGTTAGTCATATGGAATGAGGCTCCACTGTCAAGGTACCAAACACAACCCACCATTGATGAAACCATACATGCAATGAGGGTAAAATCCAATTCGAACTAAGAGGCCAATGCCTCACCTTCTCATCCTTTCGAGGATCCCTTCTTGGATTTATTCAATGGACAATTAGTTGCATAATGGCCCACCTCATGACAATTAAAGCATCTCACTTTAGATTTGTCAATATTCTTCCCTCCATGGGAAGGATTCGATTTGGAATGGGAAGCCTTCCCTTTCCCTTTCTTGCCTTACTTCCTAAGGCTAGATTTTCTTCATCATCATGCTTAGATAAAGAACCATCTCTAGTGCTCCTCCTACATCAGATCTGACCACAGTCATTCCCAATATGGCAGTTTCTCTCTTCCATTCACAGAGTCTTGGTAGCTATGCCAGCTCTTTGGAAGACCTAGGAGAGCAAGGCTCACCATATCATCATTGGTTGTCGTTATTCCCACACTACCAAGCTCATCTTTGTAGGTGGTGAGCTTGTTCAGATATGTAGAAATAGTGTTGCCCTTCTCACACTTGATTTTCCAAAGCTTCTCCTTGAGCGTCAATTTCCTCTGGTCGCTACTGTTTTGATATAGGTCCTTCAATGTCTTCTGTTGGTCACTATAATTGCTGGTTAAAGTGCTACATAAATTGTCAACCCAGGGAAGTCTGATTATTTCAAAGGCAAATACATACTATATGCACTCAATCTTAAAAGCACTAAAAGTTGTAGTACAAACAACTCACACCTTGCTTTAACAACTGAAGCTCCACTCTGTGTTACATCAATTATACTCTATTGCAGATATCTATCAAGGAATGCTTAATTTCATTTAAGGAATAATTCAACAAAAAGAAATAAATCTGCGAAGGAAAACAATGGCTATGTTGTAACAGAGAATCAGGACCCTATCCCCGGAGCGGGAACCTTCAGCACCTGCCTTTGTTTATCTAGCTCGCCAATTCACTATGTAAACTTAATCACCGGTGAGACACTCATGAAATAACTTTGACTAATGCAACAATCGATTAAGAAAGGGACAGAGTTTCAGCAAAGGTAAAATAATATCCAGAAAACAGTACTTGTTAACAAGGTATGAATAAAAATCACACTTGACACACTGCAGAAATATGATGGGTGAATCTTGTGATGAAGGTGGGCCCTGTCCTTCTCACAAGATTCCCCAAGAGACGAGAACTAGAAAAAGATGTTTAGAACAAGAGTTTTATTCATCCATCAATATGTCATGTTACAGAAAGAAAAGATTCTAGTCATGTCCCTTCAACTGAGCCTTTTCTGTATTATGTTCATTCCCCCTTCTAATGTAGATGTCTCCTCTTTTATAAAGAGGAGACATCTATTACAAAATATTTACATTATAAACTCTATTTCAACCCATTATACAAAAATAGGGAAATCAGTTTCCCATCAATAAAATGTTGTTACAATAATATTGTCTTTAGATTACAGACGTTACATCCAATGTAATAGCTTCCTCAGTGATCGATCTGGTTCCTCTGTTGCTGTCAAATTTGGAATGCAAATCTCAATTGTTTCAACTTCGAGATTTGCGTGTCGTTCTTGTTGTTTCAGCAACTGCAAAAATAGTCCTGCCAACTCCAGGCAGTTTCAGCAACGCGGGTTGCACATCATTCTTTAATTGTTCATCAACTAATCAATTCAAAGATTAACTATGAAGACAGCGTGATTATATGTTAAATAATTAAACGTATAGTGATGATAAGAATCACTACATACCTTTGGAATAATTGAGTCAAAACACTAACAAGGACTTTCAAATATAGGTTGAAAAGGGTGATATTATAACAAAATGTATAGTCAAAAAGAGACAATATGAGGTCCTAACATCCCCCCAACTGAAAGTGTTGCATGTCCCCATGCAAATTTTACTCTGAACCTGAGTCGGAGTACTAGGATGTATAGTCCAAATTGCTTATACAGTAAGTATAAAAGGTACTGTCAACCATGTCTCTGAAACCCTGGGCATTCTGAACTTTTTGCCATGCTGCAAGCTCCTCCTTTTTGGGTAACCTAAAGTCAGCTTTGTATTCTTGTGCTGGGAGCCAAAGAAGAGGGAAGTGAAAATGATAACCTAACTAATTCTCAGCACACTGTTGAATACATTTAATATAGTAGGCATTCGTGAAATTGTTGCCTGAAGATTAAATGGGTTAAAGGGATGGTATTCCCTTCTCTCCTTAGGGCAATGTTCCCAGAATAGATTGTTTGCTTGTATGGCCAAAGTTCCCTTAGTCTTAACATAATGTTGGAAGTCCTTTAAGACTGCTGCCTATAGTTTTCCGATATGCTCAGTCATTCCTGGCTCTTGTAAAACCCGTCAATGTTGAGCAATAAAAACAACGACATTCTGAGGCTCGGCTCGGATCCAGAGAAGGCAGTTCTCTTCTTTGTGTGTTGCTGACATGAAATCATTTTTCCAGGTAAGCTGGTTGGCCAAAAAAGAAACGAAGGCTCTGATCTGAATGTCACCAACCAGAGGAATCAAATTAAGCTTCCTATCTTAAGTCATGGCCTCATTATGAAGATAGAGTTCACATAACAAGTTATGTTCACTAATTGATGCTTCTACAAAAGTATGAATAAACTGCTGAGGTGTAGACACCTCATGGGGTCGTCCATCTCTAATCTCTTTCAGTTGGAGGAACACTAAGTGTTCCCTTAAAAACACAGAACAGTTAAAGGATGGTTTTCTGGTGGCCAATAATCATTGAACTAACTCAAAGATAAGAGACAGTCTAGTTTTCAGTTCCTTATTTTCCTTATGCTGTGCACGAGAGTGTTCCAGGACTTCCCAATTTCTATATACATGATTCAACCATAATGATTTATGTTCCTGTAATGCCTTTTCTTGTAACAGAGCATACTCTTTTTTCCATGTATCCCTCAGTTCTTGAAAACTTGAGGTATGAGTGAAGACAGTCCTTGCACACCGAGGTTCTATCTGAGTAAACATAGTCTTCGAACACTTTGGTGTTGGTTTTTCAGCTTTAAAAACTGGGGTAGGCCAGGGTACTTGCGGTTTCATTTCTTCTCTAGAGGTCTTTGAAGGCCCTGCTGGTTCTTGTGTAACAACAGGGTGTTCCTTTTTAACTATGATAGGAGTAATTGCAGGAGTGGATCCAGGCAATGGGACTTCAATTATCCTATAACCAGCTCGAGAATAGATATCACCACATTCGCTGCACATGTATTCATTATATCAATCCTTTTCTGCACTTTTTTCGATTGCAGCTGCTACATTAGCTAAAGTATACGGATTGAGTTCTCTTTCATAAGCTTCCCTTTCCATCATTAACTCATGCTTATAAACCTCAATCTCAGCTTTCAAAAACTCATTTTCTTGTTGAAGGGAGGCTAAAATGATAGGGCCTTCTGTAGTAGTTGCAGTCTCTGGATTAAAGGATCGTCGTTTGGTGGCAGCTTCATCATTTGCATCCTCAGCAGGTGGTTCTTGTGTTCCAACTGCTGAGTCAATAACAGCTATGTCTTGGTCTGTTTCTTGTTCATGATCGTTAGCGGGTGGTTCTTGTGTAACACCTGATGGGCTAGTAGTTTATTCTTGTGTAACAGCTACCTCTAGGTCGTCTATCTTTTGTTCCTTGACAGGTGGTTCTTGTGTAACACCTGTTAGGTCAGTAGCTGGTCCTTGTGGAGTAGCTACATGCCTTACATCATCTTGGGTGTCTACTTTTGATAGATCAGCAGTTGGTTCTTGTGGGGCAACTGTATCTTCTCAAAGGAATGATGTCAAAAATTCTTGAGCAACTTGCATTTCGGTACCCAAGGGTGAGGAAGGTAAAGATTCAGGGACTTGGGAGTGTGGTGGGGTATGGGGTTTTAAGGTAATGGGCGGGGAATCTGGGATGATGGTCTCAGTTGTTGTTTCGGAGGAGGTCCTCGTTTGTCTTCGAGGCAGGAAGGCAGGTAACACGGTGGTTTTTCTCTTACAAACATTTTTTCTCAGGGTAGGGGGATTATCAGTAATAGTAGCTTCTTTAATTGAATCCCTCGTTCTTCTCTTTTGTGGGGGTGCAACCTTTTCTTGTCTTTTCATTTTGAGCTTAATAATGGGAATATTATCATCTGAATTATCACTGGGGATATGGATAGTGGGAGTGGATGATTCGGCTACATTAAGGGATGGGGTAGATACAGAGGAGAGGTCAATTGGATTTTCTGCTACAGGTGGTAAAATTTCTGAGGATTCCAAGATACTCCCAGGCTGTTGTACAAAAGGATTTTCAATTTGCTGAGAGATTTCAGGGGTCTGTTGAGGATTTCCAAAGTCCAATTGGGGTGTTTCGGCTGCTGGTTGAGAAATTTCGGCAGCTTCCTAAGGGCATTCGGCTGCTGGTTGCGGAATTTCAGCAACTCCCTGGAGATTTTCTGCTGCCGGTTGAGGGATTTCAGCAGTTTCCTGGGGTGGGTTGTTAAGGGGAGGAGGATTCGGCAGGGAAAAGCCCCTCTAGGTTACAAGCTGAACCAAGCGATGGTGAGTGAGGGAGAGGAGTGGGTGCTTTGCATTCATGGAATAATGTGACATATTCTTTAGACACCCAAGCAGATAGTATGACATATTTAATAAATGACCATGTCTTAAATGATTCAACAACACAAAGTCATGCTGGTACACTACCTAGTAACGTCCTTCGCAGGTGAAGTAGTGCTTGAAAAACTCTGCAACCTTCAGCCATGGAGGTGGTAATGAATGAAGTGCAACACCCCTGCCTTTAGGTTCGACCCGCTCTCCTGGTAGAATAAAATCTTGTTGTGTGTTCAGAATGAGGTGTTTACGACTGAACCAACGAATGCCATCGGTTGGTAATCCTGAAACCTGCGCTATATCCTCCTCTGTTACTGGAATTCGCACTCCTTGAACCGTAGAGTATCCTTCCTTTAAATGTCGTGCAAATTCCAGGACTTGTTGAGAGTCAAATCCCTGGAGCCTTTAGAAATGATCCACCCAGCCCGCTTGCAGAAAAATTTGATATGTCTCCCAGTGTAGTTCCAATAGAGTTGTTGAGCCAGGTTCATGTCGAACACCGTTACCTACCATAGTTACTGGTTCAGTAAAATGCACAGTACAGAGCCGAGTTACCGCAGCCGAAACAGTGTAAGATATTGCAAATGAAGTTATGACATAATAAGGCAGAGATGGGGTGATGAGACGCGGTCGTGATAAAAAAAATGACGGTGATTGGCATATCATGGAATGATTGCAATATTTTGGTATTCCCCCCCCCAACTGCGGCTAAAATGATAAGTTTGAATGTACGACGATTTCGGTAATCATATCGGAATCTTCTCATTAACTACAGTTTAATATTTACACATAAGCACGCATACCTCACGTTTTACCTTTGATTGTTGTGCGGAAAATATAATCTTGGTGTTAATAGATCACCAATGGTTACGAAAAGGGGTTGTAAGATATGAGGATATTTATATGAAAGTCTTTCTTTATTCACTGGAGGTAATAGTGAAGGAACACAATTATCAGGATGAATGGTTGATTCTCTCAATGAAAAGTGATATGTATTGGTCGTTTTTGAGAGAAAATGATGCCTCAATCTCGGGAAAAATGGGAAAATTGATGCTTCTTAGGGAAAAGATGGAAAAGGTTTGTGTTTCATCAATGGAGAGATTGGTGTTTCAGCAACGAAGAAAATGGGGAAAAGTTGGTGTTTCAGCAACGGGAAAAATGGTGTTTCAGCAACAGGAAAAATTTTGTTGTTTAAGGAAAAATAGGAAAATGTTGCTAAAGGGTAGTGTGAGGGAATGGATTATGACTTGAAGTAAAATGGCAATGTTTCCCAAGCCGAAACCTAATCGTTGTTGCAATGGAATTGTTCTTTTCAGCCAGCCTCTGAATCTAAAATCTGAAAAATAATGAATTGTAACATGGCAACCCTTGACATGGATTATTAGTTAAGAAATCTAATCTAATAGAAATATATAATAGAAAAACTAGGTGCAATGAGGGGAAGCAGACTCCCCCAGAAAGACATAATGTGTATCTGCCCTGCAAGTGGCCTTGAAATCCTCTTTAGAAATAGGTTTCTGGTACAAACGGATTCGATACCCATTCACTAATAATGGTGTTCTAGAATCATCAATTGTTAGGATCCTGACTGTTCCATTTGGAAAAACAGTATCTACTTCATAAGGTCCCAGCCACCTTGTTCTTAATTTTCCTTAAAAAATTTCAAAATGGGAGTCATATAATAGAGCCCAGTTACCTTTTTGGAACTGCTTGTGCTTAATGGTTTTATCATGCCACCTGGTTCTTTGTTGTTGTATCATAGTTGTTTGATGGATGGCATCCAACCTCTTTTCATCCAATTCTTGAAGCTATTGCAACCTAGTTGTCTATGCATCAGTCAAGTCAAGGTTAATAGCCAAAGTAGTTCTTAAGGTTTTAATTTCAAATTCCACAGGAAAAACAGCACTTTTAGGGTAAACTAATTCATAAGGTGAAAAACCTGTAGTATTCCTCTAGGTAGTTCTGTAAGCCCATAATGATTCATGCAACCTTTGAAACCAATCCCCTCTATTCTCCTTTACTGTTTTTGTTAAAATGGCTTCTATGACTGTATTTGTACTTTCCACCTGCCCATTGGCTTGGGGGTGATAAGGTGTAGTCATTTTATGATTAATATGATATTTCTGAATTGTATCTTTAAAGCCATGGGAGTTGAAAGGAGGTCCTCCACCCGTGACTAGTTCTCTAGGCACTCCAAACCTAACAAAGATCTCTTCAAATAGAAAATCTAAAATAGATTCTTCATTAGCTCTAATGAGTGCCTTAGCTTCCACCCATTTAGTCACATAATCTGTGCAAACCAATATGTAAACTCTTTGATTGGATGGAGGGTTGATGGGTCCTATAAAATCTAGAGCCCATCTTTCAAAGGGTTCAAGTATTACCTGGGGGTTCAATGGCATTTCATCTCTATTATTAGGTTGGCCCATTCTCTGACAGTTATCACAGGCCCTAACATATTTCTTTGCATCGTTAAAAAGTGAGGGCTAATAGTAACCCATTCTGAGAACTTTATGTGATGTTCTCTTATCAGCAAAATTCCCTCCACAAGGGCCATCATGACAAGCCTTCAATATATCATAAACCTCATCTTCTCTAATGCATCTCTGAATTTCCTGGTCAAGTCCAGTGTGAAAAAGACACCCACTTATCCAGCTGTACCGAGCACTTTGTTGAATGATTTTTCTTTTTTCTCTATGTGATAGGTGTGATGGTAGCTTCCCTGCAACTAAATAATTGGCAATGTCTGCATACCAAGGTGAGTGATCAGATACTGCAAATAAATATTCATCAGGAAAGGAATCATCAATTGGAGTATTATCATCAGTTTTTGTCCGAGAAAGGAAGTCAGCAACTACATTTTCTTTACCTGGTCGATCTACGATTGTAATATCAAATTCTTGTAGTAATAATAGCCATATGGTAACTCGAGCATTTCTAATAGATTTATTCATTAAATACTTAATGTTCGAGTGATCAATATGAACAAAAGTAGGGTAACCAGTAATATAATGTTGAAACTTATTAATAGCATAAATGACTGCTAGAAATTATTTTCGGTAACTGTGTAATTAAGTTCAACTGGGGTCATATTCTTACTATTAGAATAAATAGCATAAGGAAGATTGTTTTCTTCTTGACCCAAGACAGCTCCAATTGCCGTATCTGAAGCATCAGAGGATATATGAAAGGGCAGTGCCCAATCAGGTCCTCTTAAAATAGGAGCTGTAGACAACTGATGCTTAAGTTCATCAAATGCTTTTTGGCAATCATCAGTCCACTTGAATTGAACATTTTTCGTCAGTAACACAAACAAAGGAGAAGCTATTTTAGAAAAAAAATTGATGAACCTTCTGTAATATCCAGCATGTCCTAGAAAACTTCTTACATTAGTTTGTGTTTTTGGCATAGGAAGAGTCTGAATTACCTGCACTTTAGATGGATCAACTTGAATCCCTAGGAATGAAATGAAGTGTCCCAATACAATTCTTTCATTCATCATCATATGACATTTTTCAGTACTTAAGGCAAGATGGGTTTTTATACAACGTTTAAGCACTTTCTCAAGGTTTTGTAATGCATCTTCAAAAGTCACACCATAAGGAGTAAAGTCGTCCATAAATATCTCCAAGGAGTCACTAAGCATATCAGAAAAAATTCCTATCACTGCTCGTTGAAATGTTGTTGGAGCATTACATTGTCCAAATGGAAGAACTCTATAAGCAAAAGTTCCCCATGGACTAGTAAAAGTGGTCTTGTCTTGGTCTTGGGTGCAATTTTGATCTGGTTATATCCACTAAAACCATCTAAAAAGGAAAAGAATATCTTTCCTGACAAACTGTCTAGCACCTGATCAATAAATGGTAAGGGGAAATGATATTTTTGAGTAGCTTTGTTTAGAGCTCTATAGTCCACACACACTCTCCATTTCTCGTTTTTCTTAGGTACTATTACTAATGGAGAAACCCATTCACTGTCAGATATGGGGTATATGAACCTTGCATTAAGCAATTTTTGAAGTTCTTCTTTAACAATTTCCCTCAAATTGGGGTTCATTCGTCGTTGGGGTTGACAGACTGGTCGAGACCCTTCCTTAATATAGATACGATGAGTACATAATTCAGGAGAGATCCCCTTCATATCTGTGTAGTCCCATGCGAATGCTTCCTTATTTTCACAAAGTAACTTCATTAACTGTTGTGTTTTAGCATCTGTCAAGTTAGGGTTTATATTCAATGTTTTGCCAGGCTCAATTTCTACCGTTATACTCTTAGAGGAGATATCAGTTGATGTTTGAGATAAATTTTCAGATTTAAGGTTTTTATGTGATTCAGGTTCCAAAATTGCAGTTAATTGATCATATGTTTCAGAGGTAACTGAGGAGGGTTCAGAAATAAAGTTACTAATTAGTTCATCCTCGGTGGTGTCTTTAAAAGTTAAGGCTTGTCAAATAGTTAAAATCGGTTGGGTATCATCATCCTCATAGTCTAACCATACAGAATTATCATTGTTAATCATAGGTGTAGCATGAGGGTAGAGAGTGAGTTGCTTAGTTTCATATCCATTAGAAATTATCATTGAGCCTGATCTACAGATGATGAAGGCATCTGTTGTAGCCAGCCAGGGTCTCCCCAAAATCAGTGGATGCCCTCCCAACTTTGTTTTACTTTGTAACACAACAAATTCAACTGGGTAGTTCCAAGATTCGACTGAAATGATTAGGTCTTCAATAACCCCTTCTGGTTTGATGGTGGAATGATCAGCTAGCTCTAAGATAGTTGGTGTCTCTCTAATTACATTCTTCAGCTGTAATAATTGTGCAGTTTCAAGGGTCATAATAGTTATGGCAGCACCTAAGTCTACCATAACTCTGGAAACAAAAAAAATTTCAACCTGTACTGTAACTATAAGATGACCAAGATCACCATATTTTACAAGAGGGGTTTTTCCCGTCATTAAAGCAGATAGATCACCCATCACATGAACTGTAAGGGGATATTTATCTTTTCTTCCAGGTTTCTTGATGCAAATGTCTCTAACAGTTCTAGCATAAATTGGTACATCTCTAAGCACTTGCAAGAGTGGAATTTTAACATACAGATTCTGAAATTCCCCTAGAAGGTTAAAAGCAGGCGGCTCAGGTGTCTTAGTAAGAGCTAAACATTCAGGGAATGGTGGCTCTGCTGTTTCAGCACCCTTATTAGATGATTTATCTTTTTCTATCTCTTCTTTATCAGAGTCAAAAGAAGTAATATCATCAATAATAGGCTCAACTATTCTCCTAGACCGCAAATGAATGTCATTACATTGCATAGGGAAAATAGGTTGGTTCTGAATATCAATGACTTGCACGACTTTTTTATTATTATTATTAGGATTGGGGTTTGGTTGTACAGGCAGCTGGGGTCTCATTGTCTGGTTATTTGGTGGAGCATTTGATGGCAGAGAGAGAGATTGCTGATACTGAGGGAATTGGTTTGGAAATGGGATTTGTTGAGCTGTCCAACCTGGGTTCCAATGATTAAAATAAGATTGTTGTAGAGACCAGGGATTCCACATTGTAGGATCCATAAAGGGAGGGTTTGTTTGCTGCATGGGTGGGAAGTTCATTTGGTTGAAGGGTGGGTATTACATTCGATTGAAGGGCGGGTAATTTACTTGAAAAGAAGGATAATTATTCCAACAATTAAATGGCATATTAGAATTCGTACCTTGTCCTCGGGGCTGCCACTGCCTCCTCTGTGTCAGCAAGTAGACTACTTCAACTTCTTCTTCAGTTGGTTGCAACGCTGCTTTTATTCCTGGTAAAGAAGGGCATTGTTAAGTCTCATGGTCCTTCTCGCAAATGGTGCAAATTGGTACCTTGTCCAGTGGGCATTCCCTCAGTGCGTGTTTTTCTCTGCATTTATGGCATAAAATGGCCAAAGCAGCTTCTGCCTCTGCCTGCTTTTTTAACCTGCAAGGTATCAATTTGGGAAGCAAAAGAGCTTAACATTTCAGTTTTAAATTCTTCAAGTAAATTACCTATTTCGGCTCTTGTTGCTCCCCCACTGGCTGATTTTTAGACTCTTGAATATGTATTGTCCCTTCTTTTTGGTCTATTTACTGCTCCTCTTGAACATCTCTTACAGAGGTTGACAATCTCATCATATGATTCCTTAGATATATCCCATTTACCAAGCATATTCAACATGTCTAAACAGTCATCCCGTACCCCTTTCAACAGTATTGTCTTAAGAATATCCTTACTCATATTAGGGTGATCAGATCTCTGCAAAT
The DNA here is from genome assembly GCA_000404065.3 of Pinus taeda. Taxonomy (NCBI): domain Eukaryota; kingdom Viridiplantae; phylum Streptophyta; class Pinopsida; order Pinales; family Pinaceae; genus Pinus; species Pinus taeda. Next base: position 36,001 of record APFE030918127.1, read on the forward strand.
TATATTGTAATCTCTCCACGAAATCCTCCAAATTTTTGTCCTCCTTCTGAACCATCTTAAATAGTTCCTCCTTTCTTTCTCTTGTCCGGCAATAATCTTGATATTTGGCCAGAAACTTCTCCTTCATCTACTCCCATGTTGTGATCACATGTCCTCCCAGGCTCATGAACCATCTTAGTGCATTTCCTTTTAATGTTGTTGGAAATAACTTTAACTTTTGAGGATTAGTAACATAATCATAGCTTCTACATAATATATCAAACTCAAACAGAAATTCATCAAGGTCTTCTGATGATAAACCATGGAAGTTAGGTAGGGCAGAAAGTGGGATGTTCTTCATAGGAGTTGCCCCTTTGGGAAGGTCCTCAATAGGGAATTCCAAGGTGGAGAGGGAATTCTTGCCTCTTCCTTCTCTTCGTCCCCCACCAAAGAGTCCTTCATTGTTTCTGTCCATTGGTTGTTCCCCTGTTACACTTGCCCGGTCTTCAGTGCTTTCTGTTGGGCTTTCAATAATCTGAACTAGTTCCTCAACTTCAATATCTTCTATTGGTTCTTCAATGTCTTCCACTGACTCCTCAATTTGTTCTATTGTCTCTTCGGCCCTTTCAGGTCCCACTACTTCCTCCGTTTCGTAGTTTGTTTGGAGAGAGTGTTGAGTCTGTGGCCTCCGAGATCTTATCCTCTGAGATGTTTTAGTTTTCGAGATAATGTCGGAAATAAAGGTTTTCCTTCCTCCTCTGCCTTTGCCCTTGCCACCTGTAGGATTAGTTTTCTTGCGTCCTCTCATGCATCCTTTACATCTAAAAGAAAATCATTAATGCTCTTCAAATCTACAATTTCCTTCCCCGGCAACGGCGCCAAAATGTTGGTCACTTTAATTGCTGGTTAAAGTGCTACATTAATTGTCAACCCAAGGAAGTCTGATTATTTCAAAGGCAACTACGTACTATATGTACTCAATCTTAAAAGCACTAAAATTTGTAGTACAAACAAATCACACCTTGCTTTAACAACTGAAGCTCCACTCTGTGTTACAGCAATTATACTCTATTGCAGATATCTATCAAGGAATACTTAATTTCATTTAAGGAATAATTCAACAAAAATAAATAAATCTGCAAAGGAAAACAATGGCTATGCTGTAACAGAGAATCAAGACCCTATCCCCGGAGCGGGAACCTTTAGCACTTGCCTCTGTTTATCTAGCTTATCAATTCACTCTGTAAACTTAATCACCAGTGAGACACTCATGAAATAACTTTGACTAATGCAACAATCGATTAAGAAATGGACAGAGTTTCAGCAAAGGTAAAACAATATCCAGAAAACAGTACTTGTTAACAAGGTATGAATAAAAATCACACTTGACACACTGCAGAAATATAATGGGTGAATCTTGTGATGAAGGTGGGCCCTATCCTTCTCACAAGATTCCCCAGGAGACGAGAACTAGAAAAATATGTTCAGAAAAAAGAGTTTTATTCATCCATCAATATGTCATGTTACAGAAAGAAAAGATTCTAGTCTTGTCCCTTCAACTGAGCCTTTTCTGTAGTTTGTTCATTCCCCCTTCTAATGTAGATGTCTCCTCTTTTATAAAGATGAGACATCTATTACAAAATATTTACATTGTAAACTCTATTTCAACCCATTATACAAATATAGGGAAATCAGTTTCCCATCAACAAAATGTTGTTATAATAATATTGTCTTTAGATTACAGACGTTACATCCAATGTAACAGCTTCCTCGGTGATCGATCTGGTTCCTCTATTGCTGTCAAATTTGGAATGCAAATCTCAACTGTTTCAGCTTCGAGATTTACGTGTCGTTCTTGCTATTTCAGCAATTGCAAAAATAGTCCCGCCAACTCCAGGCAGTTTCAGCAACGCGGGTTGCACATCATTCTTTAATTGTTCAACAACTAATCAATTCAAAGATTAACTATGAAGACAGCGTGATTATATGTTAAATAATTAAACTTATAGTGATGAGAAGAATCACTGGATACCTTTGGAATAATTGAGTCAAAATACTAACAAGGACTTTCAAATATAGGTTGAAAAGGGTGATATTATAACAAAATGTATAGTCAGAAAGAGACAATATGAGGTCCTAACATCTTCCACATTCAAAACGAAGTCTCCTTCCCATGGAGACTCGAGACAATATGGTCTCGAACTCCCTCCATAAGAATCCTCCTCACCTTCGCCACACACTTCTTCCATTCAGCCAATTCTTGTGCATTAGCTGCAGCTGGCTTGGGGATTTATTGATCAATGAAATCCTTCAAACCATTGTCTTCTAATACTGCTTCCATGCAATACTTCCATGCTATGTAATTCGAGCTACCATCTAGTGCATACTCGAGTCTCAAGCCATTGAACGCCATTGGTGAACTTTGAGGTGTGATAAGAATTCAATTTTGTACCTACAATTGAGAACTTCAAACTTTGAATTTCCCTTCTCAATATACTGCTCACATCTCTAATCACCTTTGCTTTGATACCATGTAGAAATTATCATTGTAGATTAACTTGATTATGCAATGTAACTAAAGCAAAATACTTAATCTACTTCTACAATCAAACTTTTGGAAGCTTAATCGACTTGAGCAAGATCAAACAGAACACATATAACATAGAAGAAGAAACAATACACATGAAACATGGAAGAATACTCTAAGGAAATCCTTAGTTAAAAATCCCGCTATTTGTATTATCATACAAGTGGAAATATCTCAGGATTACACAAAGCTTTAGATCTCACAGCTATTCAACGCTCAGTAAAATCCCTCTCTTTGCTCATAGACAAAATAGACAACTCATATGCCTTTTCCTATACCCTTCAAACATCCTATTTCCTTGCATTGTTTTCCCTGGGTCTTCGAGTTGTAACCTTGTGTGACGCTGATCTCACACACTGCTCCAACACATTGTAAAATTGCACAAATCTCAAGGAATGAATTCCTTCTGCATGCAAGAGATTTTGTTATAGGAAAATTCTTGCAACTGATAGTACACCGTGCCTGCCTTTAATTTCAACTGGGTCTTTGTATGAATTGACATGCATGAGCTATTTATAAGAGAATATTCAGTTATCTGGAGTACACTAGTTTCATGCATGCATGCATTAACTGACTGAACTCACAATTAGTTCCTCAAACGGTTTGGAACTAATTTAACTGGACTTAACTTAGTTAACTGAGCTAACTAATTACAACTCAAATACAACTCATCTTTATCTCCTTAATAAAGGGATAACTTCCTCAATCAAAGGGATAACTATTGCATGACTTCACAAAAACTTCTAGCTTGAATTTCTCCAACTAATTAACTCAAGATGAATTAATTAATTATTTTTCAAGCAGCTGGTGAGACTAAATTCGAGTTTTAATTCAAGGACAAATTAAAATTGGATTATTCTTGTTGCCACATTTCAACAGTAAGAGAGAAAGAAGAGAGAATCCAGCAGATAGAGCAACAATTGATAGAAGAGAGACAGAATGTTGACCATCAAATGAAGAGTCAAATGTCCCAATTACAGCAGAGATTTGACCAATTGAAGCTCCAGTATGAAGCATAAACAAGTGCTAAGGATATCCATATACATCAGCTACAGTTTTCACTGGACCAGTTAAAGGATAATCCTAAGGTTGAGGATTTTATGAAGGAAGCATTAAAGATCAACTCTTTACTATCGAAGCAACAAGCAACATTATTTCAAAAGATATCTATCATCAATCCAATGTGTAAGACAAGTGATTCACTAACGAATCAAGCATCCGATCTGAGGATGACGTTTAATGAGATTGATTATAAGATCTTAGGATACATTACATGGCAGGATACTCCAGAAGTCAGAGTAGTACATCTCCCCGTGATAGAGGAATCTCATTAAGAAATCCTCTTTACCGATTGGGACATTCAACTGAAGCAGGAAGAAAGAGAAGTTTCCAGAGTGACTGATTCTACAAATAACATCATTGAAACCATAAATGATAATCTTCATAATGCTAATTTCATGTAGGAATGCCCAACTGGGAGTCTCCCCGATATCAGAGTCCTAGAAGCACAATGGACATAAACCTCAAAAGCAAGGGAAGAGGCAATGAAACAGATGACCAAACTAGACTAGGAAGTATATTGGAGATATTTGTTGAAGCCACATAGTCAATGGCTAATGCTACATTGCCTCGCTGACTCATCCATGCATATGCTTCATACTCTTTAAGATGCAGTGTATATAGGACAGCTGCATATGAGGACGGGTCAGCCTCCTGAAGTCAAGCTAATGATGGATATCTACAAGCTCAGACAACGAATGAAAGAGTAGACACCATTACATTCTGAAGCTCGTCATTACAACAATGTCTATTTCTATATTGTTGTCACTTATTTTAAGGAGAGTTTTTTAAACCTCCTCAAAAATTTCATGTAATATCTATTTTTGTACTTTAATTTTACTATATAAACCCTTTCATGTCTATGAAGAAAGGGTCCACAATTTTATAAAGAATGCCTTAAAATCTTGCACTTTTGTACTTTTAAAGTTTATCTTAGTAGAATAACTGGATCAGAGTCCTGAATTTTTGTGAAGAAGGCTTTTGGAAGCTTGCACTTTTGTACTTTTAAAATCATCTTAATGAAAAAGACTAGACTAGAGCTATTTACTTCATGATCAGAGTTATATGCATCAGTTACTTCTATCATTGTATATTTATTTGTTCATAAATTGATAGCCATTTCTCTTTGTATTGTTTTTTATATGTATCTCTTTTAATGTAGTTATGTATCCATTCCCTTTTGAAAATGCTTGGACTATTTTCCTTAATACATAGATGAGAAAATGTTTGAACGATATTTGATGCGATATATATTTATAAATTATTTTGATTAACTATTAAATAAAAATAATTATTTTAAAGGCTTTTCATTTCTCTTAGTGTTTGATTAATCTTCATTATCATACACTAGATATGACCATTGTAGATTGCATAAGTATAAGTAAAATCTTGGGTAAATAAATAGATAGGTTAATTATACATGTATTCCAGTTGAAAACCACCCCATCTATCGCTTAGTTTTTGGTCATAAACACCCTATCCATCCTATCACATTTTTATTTGGAAACTGGTCCCATTATATCCAATTGGAGCCACTAATCCAAATGGATAAGGGACTGTATTCAAATCCCCGACCAAGTGGTTTTCCCCCATGTTGTTGCAGCGATTTTCAAGGCTTCAACATTTTGGTGCTAGAAGGAGGGGCACGACTATGAATGGCAAAGAGAACTCAATCTAAATTAACAAGCCATGCCAAGAGTCACTCCACCTCAAGATCACCTCCAACTTCTAGATCCTCATCTAAAATTCCTATTTGTAGATCAGAAGTTGAGCAATCACCTCTGAAATCTCCTAGTACATTTCTTGAAGCACCTTCTTCATATTATAATCCTGAATCACCTGAGGTATAGACTTTAATAAAGAAATTGGGAGAAATATTGATTTTAGCAAAAAATCATGTGCCATATGAAGCTTCTAAAGGAAGTATAACTTCTATTTTGTAGCCTACTCAGATTCTAACTCATTCCCAAAGAAAAAAGATTAGAGTTCCTCCATTTGAATTTCCTCTTCCTTCTTTCCAAAAGAAGACTAAGAAATATGAGTCGTAGGCATCAACTAGTGAGGTTTTATCAAATTATCCTCCACAAACACCTTCATTTCCTCCATTCATTCCTATTAATACTCCTTTTTCTCAATGTAATGGTGCTATTTCATCCATCCCAAGTATCCAACCTACCTCTTCTTCCACACAATCACCCTCAATATCCACTTCCTCCCAAAACCCAATAATGGAAAGAAGACAACATCAACAACCGCAACAACCACCACCAGTCAAACCATGGGCCAATCTTGGAACTTTGCAAATGGAAACACCTATTCATAATCTACCTAAGCATCATGAAAGGTGGCTACCAAAATTTAATCCTAATGACGGATTACCTGTTGAAGAGCATATCCATAATTATATGTTAGTCGTTAATCTGAATGGATTAGTTGAATAAGAATATGTAGTAAGATTATTTACATACACCCTCCAAGGATCAGTAGGGTCATGGTATTTTTCATTACCACCAAGGTCTATTACTAATTGGGATATGTTTGAAGAGAAATGCTTAGCTAAATTTGGTGATGATTGCACAATTTGTATCCCTTATTAATGATATTTCTAATTTAAAAGCTAAGTCAGGTGAAAAGATCAAAGATTTCAATTCTAGCTTCAATAAATTTATAAACAAAATCCCAACCACATCAAGCCCTGGCGTTGATGTCCAGATAAAGTGTTATTTCTTCTCTTCCTTCCAATATAGGAATTTTTGTAGATAGAGATAATATGGCTACTTTGGTAGAAAACTTGAAAGAAACCCTATATATAAAAAAGAGAATAGTTGCATCAGAAAAGAAGACACCCCAGGAAGATAAGAAAATGAAAAAGGTTACATTTAAGGATGAAACAAAGAAGAAAGCCCATAAGGATCCTTTTGATCTTGAAGGCCTGCAAAAATTCCTTAAAACCATATCAAATGAGATGGTAGAGATTAAGAAACATGTAGTTGAATCATCCTCTAAGAAACCTTTTATATCCTTGAAGAGAAATCATACATCTAATCCTCAACCTCCAAACACAATATCCAATGTTGAATCTGATTTAGATGAATATGATGAAGAAACTGCATTTTCTAATGATGAGACTAAAGGTGAAGAATTGGTTAAGTACATGGAATGTGGGACTTTATCCTTCCTTCTTCTAATGATGAATATGAGCAAAAAGCTTTACCTGTTAGGACTAGGAGTAAAGGCCCTGCTGATTCAACATAATCAACTCAAAAGAAAAATCCCTCAACCTCTACTACCAAGGATAAAGTGGCCAGTAAGAAGTCTTCTCCTAAATATCCTCAACCAACTCCATCCTCTTCTAATCCTCCATCTTCATCTAAAACCTCGGTAGTTGTTGATACCATGGAATATAACATAGTGAAGGACATGAAAAAAGCTAGAGAAAACATCTCTCTTCATGAGCTCAGTAAGCTTAAACATCAGCAAAATCTATTGCTGAAAGAATTGATATAATTCTTTCTTATCCTCTTCCTGTTGTTGTATTATCCCAAGCTTCCAGAGGAATGGGTAAGCCTACCAATGATTCATAAAATAAGGTTGATCCCGCTTATGCTATCCTAATTAGTGACAAATCTAATTCACATACTCCTCCTTTCCTCTTGACTTATGAAATCTTCAATAAAAATCTACACAACAGCTTAATAGATTAACGGGCCTCTTCAAACATAATGCCAAGAATAGCCTGTACTAAAATAAATGTTTCACCCCAAAAGTCTATTGTTCACATAGTGCAACTTGATAGAACAAAAATTGAAGTCTTAGGAGAAATGAACTCAGTCACCATTAGACTTTATTCTAATCCGAAAGTTTGTCAAGTAATTGACATACTAGTTGTTGATATTCCCGAATTTTATGGTTTTATTCTTAGTGAAGATTGGTCTAAGAAACTTCATGGCTATTTTGCAACAGATTGGTCTCAGATGTGGCTCCTTTACAATGGAAAGGAAAATAAAATCGGAATTGACGGAGAAAAACATCTGAAGCATACAGTCACTGATTTTGAAGATGAAAATGAGCCAGTAACTTTTACCTATAATATCATAGGAAACTACTTTGTTGAGTTATTTTTAGGAAATTTCAATGCACATAAATTACCTTTTTTGGATAACTATGTTACCTCCCAGATTGTGAACTTTTCTCAAATAGATTCTTCCAGATGTATAAATCTTGTAGATAAACCATTAGTTAAAACTTTGTTTTGGACATTATATTTTGATGGATCTAAATCCAATGATGGTGCAGGAGCCAGTTGTATATTAATTAATCCAGAAGAAGAAAAAACCATGTTAGCATGTAGGTTAGAATTTGAATGCATAAATAATATTGTTGAATATGAAGCATTGATCCAAGGTTTATATAAAGCAATAGGCCTTGAGATCAAATATCTTCAATTTTTTGGAGATTCTCAAATAGTTATCAAATAAGTAAGAAAAACTATTCATTGTCTCTCTGCACATTTAAAACATTACCAATCATTAGTCCATGATCTTACTTCACATTTTTTAGCATTCAACATCTCTCCTATCCCTAGACTTCAAAATGCAAGTGTTGACCTTCTGGCTAACATAGCATCCAAGCTTATACCATCAAAGTATTGCAGTCTAAATAGGTTTTCCATAGAATTAATTTTCGACCATCCATTCATGACGATGTCACCAATTGGCGAGTGTTTAATGATGACGAAGATATCATAGTATTTCTAACATCTGAAGGATCATATGATGATCAGATAATTGATGAAACTGAGCATGATAATTAGTTAAAACATAAGTCCAATGAGAATCCCATACCTAAATATGTGGTAAAACTAGAAGATATTTATGATCTAAAAGACAAATTTAAGAAGGTTACTAATTCAAAACTCCAAAGTTCAACCTTAATATTTAAACTAGTAAACCTTGGAACTAATAACAAACCTCAAAACATCAATCTAGGACTTGGTCTCTCACCTGATGAGATATCGGCCTTTATTCATTTGTTGAAAAAGTATAAAAGATATCTTTACTTGGAACTACGACGATCTAAAAACGTACAATACCTTTATCATACAACACATTATTCCCATGATATCCAATGACAAACTTGTACAACAGAAATTAAGGAAAAATTCACCCCAATCTAGAAAATCAAATCAAGTCTAAGCTGAATAAACTCCTTAAAGCCAAGACCATCTTTCTTGTTAGGCATTCAAAATGGGTTTCAAACTTAGTACCTATCAAGAAGAAGAACAGCGACATTCGCATATGTATAGACTTTAGAAATATCAATAAAGCTTGTCAGAAAGACAATTTCCCATTACCGACTATGCAGTAAATACTGCAATCAGTAGCTAGTTCAGAACTAATGTCTTTTCTTTATGCACTTTCTAGATATAACCAAATCCTAGTCCATCCAGATGATAGATTAAAGACTACATTCAAGACAAAATGGGGAACCTATGCCTACCAGAAAATGCCTTTTGGTTTAATTAACGCAGGACCAACCTTCAAAAGAGCTATGGATATAGATTTCAAAGGTCTGATAAACAAAACTATTGTCATTTATTTCGATGATATAATTGTTTTTTCCAACAAGAGAAATAACCATTTACATGAATTGAAGCAGAACTTTGAACGTTGCAAAAAGTATGGAATTTCATTAAATCCAAATAAATCTTATTTTTCTCTAAATGATGGTAAATTTTTGGGGTTTATTGCTTCCAAAAATGGAATTTGTATTGATCCAAACAGAGTAAAAGAAATTTTTGAAATTCCTTTGCCCCACAATAAAAAATTTATGCAGTCTTTTCCAAGTGACTTTTCCCAAATTGTTTTACCATTACTTTTATGAAACCAGCTCACAAAAAGATAGAAAATATAGATGAACACCTTAGAATTCAGCCTCTTTGAGGGGGAAACCTCCTTTACATTACATAAATGAACAATTCTTTTACAATACAAATGAAAAGACCTCCTTTCTATATATAGGAGTCTAAGGGGTCATAATATAATCAAAGTCGACATAACAATAATAATGTAAGGGCACAATAATAACAATAGTGGGCTTCTATGGCACACAATAGTAACAATATGGGCACTACATGGGTACATCAATATAATAAGGGATTTGTACTAATAACAATAAGGGGTTACCCTAGTAGTATAGGGGCATAACATGCCCCTCTCCTTCAAAAAGTGTTGTCCTCAACGCTTGAGTAGTTCTTGATGCTTCTGTATAAAATTCGTGTCCTCCCATGTGGAATATTCAGTGGGTAAGTTCTTCCACTTGATGAGATACTCTGAAATTGATCAATTTCGTAGCTGTCGGGTTCTTGTTTCTGTGACTGCTCTAGGTTCCAATATGATTTTTCCTTCCTCTTCAATTTCTGGCAATATTGTTTGAATTGGGATATTTTCCAACTTTTGAATAAGTGGCCATACTTCTTCTTCCTTCTTCCATTCATCCCTTGCTTCATTTATCCAATCTGGTTGGATAATAGAAATAGCACAAAACAATGCTTCCACATCGTCATCCTTGAAGAGTCTTCCCATTCCGTAAGGTCGCCATTTCTTAAGTGCATATAGTATTGCCAACATTTCCTTCTCATAAATAGCTTGCTTGAGATGTAGCAGTAAAAATACCCAATCACCTACATCAAAAAATTTTTCACTACGATGTTGATCTACCTGTTGTTTCATTTGATTTTGCACCAAAGTGGCATTATCCTTTAAAAGTTGGAGAACTTGTTGTTGATGCTCGATGTGATCTTTCACTGCTTGAACCTTTTTCTTCTTGATATGTCCTTCTATCTTTAGAGTTTGAGGAGTGGTAATTTCTTCCAATCCTTTACAAGATATGGTTGGATTCATTTCTTAATGCTCGATGTGATCTTTCACTTCTTGAACATTTTTCTTCTTGATATGTCCTTCTATCTTGATAGTTTGAGGAGTGGTAATTTCAACCAATGAACTACAAGATATGGTTGGATTCATTTCTTCTTTCTCGATGTGATCTTTCACTTCTTGCACCTTTTTCTTCTTGATATGTCCTTCTATATTGAGAGTTTGACGAGTGGTAAATCTTGCCAATTCTTTACAAGATATGGTATGATTCATTTCTTCTTTCTCTGGGGTTGGGTCCTGAAATATATCCTCTTCTTTTGATGTTTCTTGATCTTTTTCTTCCTCCTCTTCATACTCTATGTAAAATAATTTCTTCTCAGCACACTTATGACCTTTAGTACATTGGCTATCACAATTGTAACAAAGCCCTTTTTCTCTTTTTTCTTCCAATTGTTGTGGTGTAACCCTTATAGGTTGTGGAAGGCTAGGAGAAACAGCACTTCCATCTTTATAGTTGTGAGCGGTAGACTTCCTTGTTGGCATAATTTTAATTTCCAATATGTAACAAAGTCTTTTAATCTTTCCAATTGTTGTGGTGTTGCTCTAAAGAAGGTGTTGCTCTTTGTATCCTCATAATGTGCTATCATTTCCTCTGTGAAAATTGACCACGTAACAAGTTTTTTACGAGAAAAAAGCCCTGTATACCATAAAAATTGATTTGGTTCTAAATATGAAGATGCAATACATACCTTGTAACAGTGGTACACCATGTAGATCAAAATATTGATCCATCTGAAGTATCCAATTTACCGGACCCTTTCCATCAAACTTCCTCATATCGCCTTTTCTTGATTTTAGGAGCTCGATCTTGAAATGACTATAACTCTGTAATTTTGGTTCTTCCAGTTCTAAAATTGCAACCTGCAGTAGCCCTCTGTGTCCTCTTTCCAATGCCACCAGTCTTATCCAAATTGGATTCTCCAAGGAAGGGTTATGTGAAATCTCCCACAATGACCTAATTATAGACTAGTTTCGTAGAGCAAACTTGTATGACATGCCACGAGTCACGGTTTCGACCTTTGGCTCTGAAAAATATATACAAGAAACTACAGTCCATCCACTTTCTGTACCTTCTTACAAAATTTCAATTTTATGCTCAGAGAGAAAGTTATGACGATTTTCCCCAAGTCACTTGTTTGGAAAGTAATTCTGGAGTCTACAAAAAGACCAACTTCCTCATATCATATCTCCGCAAATATAGCGCGAAAAGCTCTTAAATTTAGACCCGAGGTTCAGCGTGATTTCTTCTCAAATGGGTTTAGTTTTTAGCTTCTGAAATGTCGTAGAAAAAAAATTATAGCAAAAATTCCACGATGACCGTTACACTAAAATTTGTCACCATGACTATTTGCAGTTAGTATGGCTCCATCAACGGGCATGCTATCCTCCTTGGCAAACCTCATACCTCTGCTCTCCATGTAAAACTTCAAGAAAGAGAGAAAGTCATTTAAAAACATGTTTATCTCTGGGTACGCAGTTTCTCTCTACCTTACCTGCATATACGCATCCCAAGTTCACAATACCTGCGTACCTGTACGCTCTGTATGTAAAGGGGTGGGTGCGTACTCCCGTAAAGGTCAAAAGGCGCGAGTTTCATCCTAAAAAAGTTACTTGTGGTCATTTCTAGAGCATTCTAGAAGATTGTTTGACGTGTATTGAGCGCCTCCAGATGGTTCATGTATCCCTATGAAAGAGGAACTTATCCCATCAAGAGGGGAGCTATCCCATCCAAAGAGGGGTTTATCCCATTGATGGTGGACCTGATTAACTTCCTCTAGAGCACTATAAATACAAGCATTGAGCCAGAAGGGGGGAGGTTGAAAGCTGAATATTCCTAAGGGTA
>APFE030918127.1:55604-120667 GCA_000404065.3 Pinus taeda
GCTGATCAGGCAAGAGAATGACCCTTAAGCTGATTTGGGCTCAGCCAAGCCACAACTAAAGTTTTGCCTCTTTGAGAAGAGGACTTAAAAATGTAGATTGTACTCTAAATGCAAGCTTATTCTATGATACAAATAAAAGAAACTAATATAAATCCAATCTTAATTAGGCAGATATAGATCTAACCCAACTAAGAGCAAGATAATTAAAATATTGGGATTTAAATATGTCTTGTTTATAATGAATATCAAGTTAATGAAGTAGTTCAATTAACTGATATTATGGTTACCAAAAACTCATTCTATTGAGACCTTAAAACTGAAATAATAAACCAACAACATTCAAGAAGTAATTCACAAAATGATATTGATTATCAAATCAATAAATCCAATGATTGAATAATGATATGTGGAAATAGTTCACAACACATTACCATTCAATAAATTGGTTTCATAAGATAGATTTTAGAGTAAATAGTTACTCTAAAATGAGAAATTAATCCATAAAAAACAGAGATACATAATAACAAGATTGTGACAAATTACCCATATTGACAATAGTGCACAAACATGAATAAAATGACACATTCATATCACCATAACATTAAAACTGATATCTGAAACAGTAGTATTAGAAATACCAATTTTATTGCATCCATTCCTCTGTCCTTGGTCTCCAACAGCCCTTTACATTGCTTTGAATTTCTGCCTTCAAAACTAGAGCCACAATAGTGCAAGCTTTGTTCTTCATGCATAATTCAATATACAAAGGGAAAATCCTCAATAATCCCCAGATCTGAGTTTTTTCACTCCTCCCTCCTACAACTCTAAATTCCAATTACAATAGTGCTTTTAGAAGCTCTAAAATTGCAGAGGAGAGCAGCCCTTATTCCATTCTACAATCTGTTATTTATAGTCTTTGTAAAAGAATGTATAGAGAGGAGAGTTTGTTCAAGAGAATTCTGCTAAATCCAATTTTACTTGCTCCTAATTCTGATATTCAATTGCTGGAGCCTTCTCATTGATTGGGATTCTTTTTCCATATTTCTTGCACTGTTTTCCTGCAAAAGAAATCAAAATAAATTAAAATGCAATCAAAATATCATTTATGGCCATTAAATCAAACCCAATCAAATTCTATTTAAATAAATAATTAAAAACAAAATATAAGCTACGTATTGATGCTTGGAATGATTTGATTGGGAAAGGATATCATTGGCCAATGGATCTACAATTAGAAGAGGCTTTGGACAAATGAAATTGAAAACAATAACTCAGAAAATTGATTTTGTTTCCAAAATTCGGAGCTTGATCTTCTGCCTGCTTTTTGGCTTAATAAATGATCAAATCTATTGGTGAAACCTCCTTCAGAATGTTCTCCTTGATTTTCTCTTTCCAATGAACCGTCCTGGGCCTCATTTGGCCAAGTAGAACTCAATTTATGAGCTTCCAAAGTTGATGGGTCAAATCTGATGTAAATCTGGAAATTCTGTTGCTAAAATCAGAATTTGAATTAAAAATCTAATCCTAAATTATTTTCTAATTTAATTGTTAATCATTAATCTAACTAACTAATATCTATTTAACTATTTATAAGCAAATTAAATCTAATTAAAAACTAATTAATATTAATATGAATGATATTAAAATTTAAATTAATCAAATTAATTAACTGTTAAAAATTAATAAAATATAATTAGTTTAAAATTTATTAATTAAATAATACATATTAATTTACATAATATAATATATATTACATATTATTTACATATTACATATTAATATATATTAACTAATATTAAATATGCCAACTATTAATATTAAATATTAACTAAATGAACTAACCTACCTTATCCACTCATACCTATGAGTGTTCCTTTAAAAAATCCCAAACTAACACAAAAGTTAAAACTAAACTTACGGTAATGCCTTTGATGCTCCATGCCTCATGCCTTTTCGCCGATCGACATATCGGGAGAAGTGAGTATCGGGTGACTCAAATATGTTGCAACGTTAAAGTCCCCGATGCGATATCGCATCGGGCATCGGGGATTTGTTTTTTTCGCAATCGGAGAGTCGGGAAGGATGGGATATCGGGGCATCAACTTATATCAAACAAAAATTCCTGATGCGATTCATTGCCCTTTGGTTATCGACGATCGGAGGTATGAAAGGATATCGGGGGTTTGTAAAATGGGTTGCGAACAAAATCTCCGATGCGATACAAACTCTCGATGCGATTAATGTTTTTTTATATATATATTAATTTTATATATTAAATTTTAATCTATTAAATAAGTATATGATAGTATAATAAATTAATTTAATTATTTGAAATTTAATATATAAAAATTAATGTTTTGTTTTTATTTTATTTTAATGAAATTTAGTTATGAAATTAACTAAACTACAGTTATTTGGAAAATAAATGAAAAATAAACTACAGCCACTTGAATGTTTAGATTTTTGAGATTATGATTTGATTTGGAAATTGGAGTAAATTTCTTAAATCTCGATAATTAATAATTTGGCTGCATGACTAAAAAATGAAAAATGTTAGTAAAAACTTGCTACGGGTTAATATTTAAAATGAATGCCTTATTGAACTAATTTATTTACAAAATGCAATATTGTACATTTTATACAATTTTAACCCAGGCTAGATAAATGATGAGACTTCAAAGGAGTGTCATTTTCAAACCAGTTGACCAAATGAGGCGAAACAAGCGTCGATGGGAAGCTTATAAAAAATTGATTTTAAGAAAACAATCAAAACAAGAATCCAAAGAAAACTAAAAATTAACAAAAGCGAGGGCAATCAACTAAAATAAAAA
The DNA here is from genome assembly GCA_000404065.3 of Pinus taeda. Lineage (NCBI taxonomy): Eukaryota > Viridiplantae > Streptophyta > Pinopsida > Pinales > Pinaceae > Pinus > Pinus taeda. The sequence goes on from APFE030918127.1 coordinate 58,436, forward strand.
TCCAAACGGGTGTTTAGCCCAATTTTTATAGAAAGGGTCCCCATTATTGAAGTGAACACATCAATAATGGGGGGTTGTGTTTTTACCACAACAAATTCGTGGAGCAATTCAGTGACCTTATCCACCATTACATCATCCCATTAATCTCCAATATTTGCGCATTTGGGGTCTGTCTTCGTACCAATATTTACCTGTTTCATTTTCAGCAGTGTGGTTATATCAGGATTCTCAATTTGCGGTCCTTCAACCTTGCGGTGGCCTTTTGTTTCAAGGATGTTAATCTTTCATGGATCCTCATCTTCTTCTTCAACGATCACATTATAGCATTCCAATGTGCGACTCAGATAAGTAGCCCACTCAGGCTGAATTAGGTCCAAAGGATCTGTTAGAGTTGGTCTGGTCAGTCCTCCGCCAGAGATAAAAAATATTTATGCATTTCATTTTTAGGTGTCTCGCTCCATTCACTCAGCTGGATTCCACTAGGGACATGCCATAATCTGACAGAAAAGGTCATGCTAGTCATTTCCCCTCATGTCTGGCTCCTGCTGGCTCAAGTCTTTTGTCAATGATCACTATAGTCCATGACAGTCAAAGTCTAGCCCTTTAAAGGACAAAAGTCATTTTTCGATAGTTAGGTCTAGGGATTCATCAATTTGGTCTTCAAACATATTCAATAAAGCCATGCAAGCCAGAGTGAGGCCCTTACAAAGTTATTATTCAGATAGTTTCATCATCATGTGGATAGAATTCGACTCTTCTTCAAAACTTTGTTTTGAAGAAAAGTCAAAGAGTGTCATTTGTGATAAAATTTTCAAAAACGTCGTCAGTTGATTTCTTCAGATGCAGTCATGGTTTCTATGGCCAATTGTCCTGTCATGCAATCCCTGCAAAGAGTGCTGAAAATTTCATCTTTTGAGCTGTGAAAATTAGTGTTGCTTTAAGTCAGTGAAAAAGTTTCAAAACATAACATTAGAAAAATGGGTTTTTGAAGAAGCAAAAATTTAACCCATGACTTCCAAGTCTTTATATACAAGTTTTCACCAAAATCAAAGCCATTGTGCAAAATCAAGTTCATTGGGAGACATTGCAAAGTGTTTGAGTGTGCATTGTTCGTGTTTGGAGCAAAGGTGGAGGCAGTTTTCAGGGCGCAACACATATACACAGGGGCGGGGTGCACACAGAGGGCGCGGCGCACACAGAGCAACCCCTAAGTTCATTTTTTCAATGGGCGTGATGCACACCCAGGGCGCGGCGCATTGGGTTTGGCGCGTGGCGCACACCCACAAAGGGCCAAAACCATGCCAAATTTCCTCAAACTTCTTGCGAAGCCCATCAAATTGACAGGTAGGCTCTATGACATGACTTGTTCATCAAAGTTTATAAATGATATGGTGGTTTATCGCTATATTTGAATGCAACAAAACTCATAAAATCAACCACAAGAAAACACCAAAGGCCATTGTTGCTAGGGTTGAATAATTGTGGTATTGAGGCCAAGGTTCCATTTTCACCCACCATGTTTCCCTCACCTACCATTATTCCCTATCCTCCCTTTCTCATTTTTCCTATTATCCCTACCCTAAAACACTACCAAAACCTATTCCCTTCCCCTCCTCTTATTTGTCAAAATAACACCCCAAAACCCTACCCTATCAAACACCCAAACCCCCTACATATCCCTAAACAAACTTCTCCCCATAACCCCTATTCCCATCACATTACTCCCCTCCTAATACTCCCTTTTGTTTCATTGTTCCTCTTGGTGGAAGATATCGCAAAAGCGCCCACCTTCACACCATCATCAAAGGGCAGCATAAGTACAATACACACAATGATCATGGCATCACAACATTCATCAGTCTATGAGATGGAGACACAAAGTGACTCATCCTCGGAAGAGCAGGCTCCCAAGAGACATCACAAGAGTGGAAAACATGTTAGGGATGAGCCCACTACCCTCACTGAATTACAAACATGCCCTCTTGCCATGTCATGTTTCCAGCACCTAGCATGTTTTGAATTTTGTAAAAGGGTGGCTAATTTTAGAGTTCATAATGAGTTGGCCTGTATTTTTGTGCTTCACCTACATGGAGGTCAGTCTATCTTGGCCGGGATCACCTTCACATTGACACTCGAAACTATCTCAGTGGCAACAGACATACCAAATGTTGGAGAATAGTGGCATGAGAAGAAGAAGGTGGATAGGCAACACTATGAGCCTTACATTAAGGCTAGATTCTTATGTTAGCTCACAAGAGTTTTCCCATTGAGATATTTGAAAGATGAGTATGCTCCACTGATGAAATTGATCATGAAGTACTTCAGCTGTGAGGGGAGGTTCTCTCGACTATATGCCTATCACATTAGGTTGCTCATGGACTATACCAGGGTGCGGGTGATGAACCTCTCATTCTTCATTTGCAGGAACATAGAGAGGATGAACACCTTCATGTAGCATAAGACCCCCCAACAGCAACTTAACAGCGTTTATCACTTTGCTCTTATCTGGATTTTGGCGGATCATCAGTTGGGATTGCAGGGCACTGCTTTGGAGGACTTCATCTCCCATGACCTCTTCAGCACTTCACTGGTACTATCAGAGCCAGAGCATTAGATGGGTGGTCCTTCTCATCAGTATGAGCACCATGAGACCACAACTATGCCAGTATTTGTGACATATCAGAGAGGAAGTAGGCACTTGTTTGTAGCAGCAAAGCGAGTGTTATCTCCACCCGGGGTGGAAGGGACCTCGCTTTCGGCATCGACTACACAGGTACAAGACAACGGCCAGAGGCCCATGCATGATGAGGGGCCATCAGGTGAACAGGAGGCCGATTTCATCCTCATTCAGGATGATGATGCAGATGTGGAGAGTGCCCAACTTAGGATGACTATTCAGGAGCAGAACACGGAGATCCAAGACTTGTCACTCAATCTAGAGAGGGCCAAATGGATCATCAAGTATGCCAAATGGATCATCAAGTATCTGGAGCAGAGGAACAAGTAGCTTGAGGACCAGCATGAGATCATGGAGATGCAAAACATCTGTGAGAATTGACAAGTTGCCCAACAAAGGAGGATCGAGCTCACTACCTTGGAGCAAGAGATCAACAATGACTGTGAGTCATGGCTAGAGCGGATCAACATCCACCTAGAGAGATTGATGGAGAAGGCTGACAGAGACAAAACAATACTGAGGAGGATGGTTTATCATTACAGGGCACGAAACATGAGTGCAAAGGCCCGGATAAGGAGCTTGAAGGCAAAATTGAGAAAAGCAACAAAAGAGGCAAAAGAGGCAAAAGAGAAACATCGGCTTCGAATCTTGGCTGAAGCTTCTGTGGCCTAGTGCCTCTTAGAGAACCTCCAGCCCAAATTTCAAGAAATTTGGGGCAATTTTGGTCACATGGTAATTTTTGGGTCAAAACACAGGTTTTTTCTCCCTGTGCGCCGCGCCACTGGTGATTGGGAGCTCCAAATGACAAATGGCTTGCATTTTTGTATTCAGCATGAAAAATCACAACTACTAGTGCTTGGACAAGAAATTTGGGCATGATTTGAGTCTCCAAGAGGCCAAAAACACCCAAACAATGGCCTCTTTGCCCATATTTTGACACACAGGAAGCAGTCTTGGCAGAATGAAGATTTGGAGGGGAAAATGAGCACCAAATTCAGAAATTCGACTTGGGTTGGAAAGTAGATAGGACAGGATTTCCAACAAGAACACTTCAACACATTTTGGACTCCTGCAAGAGTCTCAAAACAGGCTCCAAATTGGCGTGGTGCATATAGAAATTGGCGCAGCGCATATAGGGAAAAAGGCCAATTTCACCTTTGTTTTGCGAAATTTCGATTCGCGACTTTCCATAAGTGGGCCCGCTCATCTACACTTCACTTTTTCGGCACCTAAGGTGGAATTTAAAGTATTTTCACTCCAGATTGGCTTCTATCCAAGTGGCAAAGGAAGGTAAACAGTAACCCAAGCCATTTGTCATGTTTGTAACGCTGCACCTATAGCTAATGGTTGGCTTTCCACCTCCATTTTGTAATGATTCGAGTAACTCCCCAACCCTTGGGCGTTCTATCTCTGCATGGCACATTGTATATATTGTATGCAAACTATTTGCAAAGGGTTGGTTGGCTTGTAACTTCTAGGAGACTGTGGGAAAGAAACTCTGTTTCTTGATTGTTTATTTTGACAGAGGATTAATGAAAGGCAGCGTCTCTGTTTCATGAGATTCATGTGGTTGTGAGTGTAGCAAATGTGTCTCTTATGTTTCATATGTATTTCGTTATGTTTCATAGTTCATTTCATATTCATTTCCAGTGAAATTTTCTAAGTTAGATAAGGTAGAATTCAATTTTATTGCTCTGCCTTTGGGAAAATTTCATGTTCAGTGTTCTTCTTCTGTTGAAGAGGATTCATGTTTTCCCATGCCCTTTTCACCTTCCTAAGCAATCTCTCCATTCTGCGCTATTTCAAACTAAATTGCTAGACTTTTACACTTGTCTTGCCTCACGAAGTAATCTGTGCCTTTGTATTTCATCCTCTTCTCATTGTTGTCCGTTGGTCCCATACCATCCCAGAAACACAATCATTAATAAACATAGCTTCTTATATCCATATTCACTTACTAGCCTAAGATCAATATTTCACTATAAGTCATCTCAGACCATTTCATTTATCTATTCACTGAGTGTGACTTGGAGAGAGCCCTCTCCTGTTCTGGTAGGGCTAGCTACCAGACTGAGTGTGGTTTGTGGTTACCCTAAATTTTGCCTTCCTTCAAGCTAAGGCAGATTTAGGTGTTAACATAGTGGCGACTCCGCTGGGGAAGAAATCAAATCCCCTTCTTAATAATTCTAAGCTTCCAGATGATAAGTTTAGGATTGGATAGGCTGAGTAAGTTGGTTGTGTCCTTTGATTTTTCTCAATAGCACGCTGGCTTCTAGACGATATACCAGAGCTAATCCAGATCCAGATCCTCCGCACATCTACGAAAATCCTAATTTGATTTCAAGAATTCATCTTCAAGAAAGCTCTATATCGCCCGTGTTCAAATCCCATTCGTGCCCGGATCTTTTTTAGTATATTGAAGAGCTAGATTTTGATGAGCAGTCTGAATTGTCGCTATTCAAAACCAAATCCGAAAGGGCAGTTGACTTTACTGTCCACAATCCACAGTTTCTTGTAGACTTGGAGATGGAAAGGGCTAACCGGTCGATTGATAACTACATTGTAGCTCAGCTTCAAACTCCAATTGCTAGTCCCTTATAAACTATGCACACTCCTCCAACACCTCCGAGGACAAATCCACTTGGAGTGATGGCTGCCCGTTTTGCACCCCTTATTTTGCCTCAAGTCTTAGATGATATGCCCACAGATTATCAAAGCAAAATTCTACTTTTTGATGGCACTCCTAATAGAATTACTGCTCAGCAACATGTGGATAGAATGGTAGACTTCTATGAACTTCATGAGATCAATGCGGAGAATGTGGCAATGAGACTCTTTGTACAGACATTTGAAGGTGAAGTGAGGAAATGGTTCAGAGGTTTTCTGGTTTCACGTATCGCTACCTTGGTTGACCTACAAAGAAAATTTTTAAACTGCTGGGAAGTGAAAAATAATCCTCTTCAAATTATGGCTGAATATGAGCAAATCAAAAGAAATGCTGCTGAGTTGGTCCAAGACTATTGCATTAGATTCAATTCAGTTTATAATGAAATTCTAGATCATCTAATGCCACCTATGGGACTAGCCATGGTGAAGTTCCCAGATGGTTTTGATGCTGACATGGCTTATCAATTAAGAGAAAGAGAACCGGCTACAATGGAAGACATGCAGAAGATAGCGGTCAGTGTCGAAGCAAATCTGCTGACCAAGAGAGCTAGAGCAAAGGTAGAAAAGAAGGTCACCGTAAAGGAAGAATCTTCCTCGGTATATCAGCTACTTCAGAAGGTAGAGCAGATGCTTGAAAGGGTGAAACTTGACAAACCGGAGCCACAAGTTAGAAATCCTAACTTCTGTGGCCAGCAACAACCACAATATAGAATAAGACAGAGAGATCAGTGAGCCCAAGAGCAGACAGCGCAACAGCCAGTACAGGCACCTTTGCAGCAAAATTTTGTGCATGGACTGGAATCAGACGAGGACGGGAATGTAATAGGTGAAGAAAACCACCTCTTTACTCCGGATGATTTGCCTATTTATCTCACTGAGGATGAGGAGTATGCAGAGAGTTCGGCTATACACAAAGATGTAGATTTCGTTCTAGCAAACGACACCGTCTTGGAGGAAGAATCAGATGAGTACCAAAGAGGCTATATGAATGCTTTGTCTGCCCAACAACAGCGATATTCACTTAGAAACAGAGGTGTACCGGTCAAACCAATTCAGAAAAGGAAGGAGGTGAAAACATCAAAGGATGATTCATCAGTTGAACAAAGGAAAGGAAAGGAGGCGGTTGATCTAGAAAGTAGCAAATCACCATCAGCAAAACCAATCACATCAGCGAGTTGCATCGAAAGAAAAGGAAAGGAAAGAAATCCCAGTCAAAGAGGTAGAAAATATTCTCGCTTTTAATTTAGAGAATGATATTTCTAAATTAAAGGTATCCATTCCCTTGACTGAAATAATGAGGAACAACAATTATAGAGGACAAGTATCTAAAATATTGAATTTGGATCCAATGTCCAACATGGTGAATGTCAAAGATGATCAACCTGAAATGATTTTTGGGCCAACATCGAATGGTGAGTCTCTCGATAGTGAGGTGCCACCTTTTTATATCAGTTTAAGATTGCATGATTTTGTATTACATAATGCCATGTTCGATTCCGGAGCTTCTCACAATCTCATGCCCAAGGCTATCATGGATAAGCTTGGTCTGGACATCACCTGGCAGTACCATGATCTCTATTCGTTTGATTCCAGCAAAGTAAGATGTATGGGACTCATCAAAGACTTGGTTGTGAGTCTGGATCAACTCTCAATGAAGAATGTTTTGATGGATGTTGTTGTAGCAGATATTCCTCCAAGGTTTGGCATGCTTCTTTCCAGGTCTTGGGTAGCGAAATTGAAAGGGACACTACAGCTATATTTCTCCTATGGAACGATTCTAGTGTTTGGACAAATGAGGAAATTGTATCGGGAACAAAAAATGAAATACAAGATCACAAGCAAGGAGAAACCAATAAATCATCCATTTAATTATGTACATACAGATTTAAAGTCTTTTGTTTTGTATTCAGATAGTTTCAATGATATATATAGTCAGTTAGTATAAGCAGATGATATTCTGGAAATAACAGAAAATTTTAGAGGAGTTTTAAAGAAAGAAGAACAAGAATAGTAGAACACCATCGGGAAATCAGTTGAAAGTAATGGACAACAAGCAGACAAGGCACAAAAAACAGATTTTCAACACTTGCAAGAGGAGGAAGAAGGTTTGTGGACCATAGATTTCGATGGATCAGTGGGAAATGATGTCGTTGGAATTGGAATTTGGGTACGCAGTCCTTTCTTCGCCCCGAACAAAGTGCCTAGTAATGTGCGGGTATGCTCTTACAAGTTGGCTTTTGATTGGTCAAACAATGAAGCTGAGTATGAAGCTCTGATTGCTAGCCTAAAGATTCTAAGAAAGCTGAATGCTAAGAGGATTTCAGTATATGGTGACTTTGAATTGGTTATCAATCAGGTCAAAGGCGAATATCATGCAAAGCATCCTAGGATGCGGGCTTACCGTAATGCAGTTCTAGACATCCTAAAATTAATTTCAAAATACACCTTGACATGTGTGCCTCATATACAAAATAGTATTGTTGATTCTCTTTCCAAGGCAGCAAGTAGTTTGAATATCCCAATGAACTCTAGCAATAAATTTGAAATCCATGTCAAGCATCGTCCAACCGTTCCAAATAATCAGAGATATTGGCAAGTGTTCCAAGATGATGACGAGATTGATGATTTTCTGCAAAACAAAGGCAAGTTCAAAGAGACCTCAATTGATGTAGAAAATGACGATGGTAAAGGTAATGGTACAGATGAGGTGTAGATCAATGAAATGGACGTGTTGTAGCTGAAGAATAACGTTATTCCTAAAGGCTTAATACCTTTAGAAGAACTCTTTGATCAAGATGATGTAGCCCGCAAGCCAACATTGCAGCCAACAGAGAAGGGTGTGGAAGAGGTCAATATCAGAACAGTTGATAATACTAAATTGGTAAAATTGTCCAAAGCATTGCCACCAAAGATCAAGGACAAATATATCAGTTTGTTGTCTTCATTTGCAGATGTGTTTTCTTGGGACTATTCCAACTTAAAGACATATGATACCAATATAATTCAGCACACTATGCCCATCAAGCCCAATCAAAAACCATTCAGACAGAAGTTGAGAAGGCTAAATCCAAAGTTGTTGTCATCTATTGAAAAGGATATCAACCGGTTGTACAAATCAGGGATTATTGTGCCCATCAGATTTTCGGTTTGGATCTCTAATTTGGTGCCTGTACGAAAGAAGACAGGTGAGATTCGCTTATGTATTGATTTTAGAAATCTCAATAAAGTTTCATTGAAGGACAACTATCCACTGCCCAAAATGGACCATATACTTCAGCGAGTAGTAGGAGCATCTCGTATGTCACTGCTTGATGGTTATTCCAGATATAACCATGTTTTTGTCCTTGAAGATGACCGAGACAAGACATCATTCACCACTCCATCGAGAACCTGTCATTACACTAAAATGCCTTTCGGTTTGAAGAATGCAGGTGCCACATTTCAACGGGCAATGGACTTGGCTTTTGCAAATGAGAAGGATGCCTTTTTGGTGGTGTACCTAGATGATTTGAAAATGTTTTCCAAATCTGATGAAAAACACGTGTACCATCTAAAAACTCTCTTCCAAAAGTGCAGAAAATATGGCTTGTCACTAAATCCGAAGAAGAGCCTGTTCACCATGGAGGAAGGAAAAATACTCGGGCACATTATCTCAAAAGATGGCATTCGTATTGACCCAGCATGTGTGCAAGCAATTCAGCGAATCGATCTGCCCTGGAATAAAAAAGAGATACAATCTTTCAATGGTAAAATGAATTTTCTACGTCGCTTTGTACCTAATCTTGATGAGCACCTAACAGAGATGACAAACATGCTTAAGAAGGACAACCAAGTAAAATGGACAGAGGAGGTTGTAAAATCTTTCAATTTGGTCAAATTGGCTCTTTCTTCAGCTCTAGTTCTAGTTAGCCCGGACTACACTCAGGATTTCATATTGTTTTCATTCGCTTCGGAGCATACTATGGCAGTTGTCTTATTGCAGAAAAGAGATGATCAAGAAAGACCCATTGCATTTTTCAGCAGAGCTATAAGAGATGCAACCTTAAAATACAACATCATTGAGAAGTAAGCCCTTGCACTTGTGAAGGCATTGAAAGATTTCTGGGTATATATTCTACATTCTCACATTTTGGTCTATGTTCCTAATGCTGCTGTCAAAGATGTTTTAGTGCAGACTGATCCAGAAGGAAGAAGAGGCAAGTGGATTGCAGCCTTGCTAGAATATGATGTGGAAATAAAGCCCACAAAGCTGGTGAAAGGACAGGGATTGGCAAAGTTAATGGAAAAATCAAACTTGCATGCCTTGGACATAAATTTGATCGCTGCTATCTCCGATGAGAATGAGGAAGAATCGTCAATTCAGGTATCTGAAATGTTTTCTCTTTCTCCATGGTATTAAGATATTATATATGTGCTTAAAAATTTGCCACCACCACCCGGCATGACTAGAAACAAAGCGAGAACACTCAAGTTGAAGGCTGCCATGTTTTGCATTCTAAATTTTGCACTGTATTGGAAAGATCCCGGTGGCGTTCTATTAAATTGTTTGGTGGAAAAGGAAGCAAAGAAGGTCATGATGGACTGCCACCAAGGAGACTGTAGTGGTCACCTTTTTTGGAAGTCAACAACGAATAAAATTCTGAGAGAAGGGTACTATTGGCTGACATTGTTTGCTGATGTATATAAGATGGTCAAGCGCTGTCATAAGTGTCATATTTTCGAAGGAAAGCAAAAGTTACAGCCTTTACCACTTAAGCCTATAGAGGTGAGTGCTCCTTTCCAGCAATGGGGATTGGATTTCATTGGTGAAATTCATCCCTCTTCTTTCGGTCAGCATAGATGGATCCTAACAGGGACATATTATTTCATGAAATGGATCGAGGCAATTCCCACCAGACAAGCTACAGATGCGGTAATCATTTCATTCCTTGAGAATAACATCTTATCTCGCTTTGGTTGCCCGAATAAATTAATCACTGATAACGCAACAACTTTCAAATAAAAAAGGATGGTAGATTTTTGTCATAAATATCACATCATCTTGGGTCACTCAACTATCTATCATCCGCAAGGCAATGGATTGGCAGAGTCTTTGAACAAATCATTAGTCAACATCATCAAGAAGTTGCTGGAAATAAACAAGAAGAGCTGGCATAAGAGGTTGGTAAATGCAGTTTGGGCAGATCGGGTCAGTCAGAAGAAATCCATTGGTACTTCACCATTTGAGCTTGTTTATGGAGTTGATACAGTATTTCCTACCTCTCTCGCTGCCCCAGTAGTCAAAGTTCTTCAGGAGGCCGACAGTGAAGAAGATCCCATGCAGAGAAGGTTGAATCAAATGGTCCACTTGCAACAGACCAGAGAAGAAGTTTTCAAGAACACATCCAAACTGCAGGAGAAGATCAAGAAAATTTATGACAGAAAGGCAAAGGTGGACAAATTTCAGGTGGATGATGTGGTGCTGAAGTGGGATGCAAGGAATGAGGAGAAAGGAAAGCACAGTAAGTTCGAGAATCTTTGGAAAGGTCCTTTCAAGATTGCAGCATATCGAGGTCAGAATGCCTTTCTTCTGAAGGAAATGATCGGGGAAGATTGTCCAAGAGGGCCTATCAATGGTCGGCTGCTCAAGCGGTACAATTTATGAGTTATTAACATTGCTTCCACTGTCACTATAAATACCATTTTATTTCAGTTTAGTTAGAGTTTTTTAAGTTAGTCTTCATTACAATGTCAAATTTGAGTCATTTTTTTGGTCATTTTAGTTTCATAAATGAGTGAGATTCCTGTGTTATTTGTCGAAATAATGACTCCATATCCCAATGGACGAAGGCACTCTCTAGCTCTTCCAGAGATCAGTTGTTCTTGGCACCTCCGAGGAGCTACCATCCCCCATTGGAGCCAATGTTAGAGTTGGTCTAGTCAGTCCTCCGTCAGAGATCAAAACTCTTTATGCATTTCATTTTTAGGTGTCCTGCTCCATTCAATCAACTGCATTCCGCTAAGGACATGCCATAATATGATGGAAAAGGTCATGCTAGTCATTTCCCCTCATGTCTGGCTCCTGTTGGCTCAGGTCTTTTGTCAATGATCACTAGAGTCCATGACAGTCAAAGTCTGGTCCTTTAAAGGAAAAAAGTCATTTTTCGATAATTAAGTCTAGGGATTCATCAATTTGGTCTTCAAACATATTCAATAAAGCCATGAAGGCTAGAGTGAGGCCCTTACAAAGTTATGATTCAGAGAGTTTCATCGTCATGTGGATAGACTTCGACTCATCTTCAAAACTCTGTTTTGAAGAAAAGTCAAACAGTGTCATTTGTGATAAAAAAATTCAAAAAAGTCGTTAGTTGATTTCTTTAGATGCAGTCATGGTTTCTGTGGCCAAATGTCCTATCATGTAATCCCTACAACGAGTGCAAAAAATTTCATCATTTGAGCTAAAATTTCAAAGGGAAAGTGAAAATCAGTGTTGCTTTAAGTCAGTGAAAAATGGGTTTTTGAAGAAGAAAAAATTTAACCCATGACTTCCGAGTCTTTATATACAAGTTTTCACCAAAATCAAAGCCATTGTGCAAATCAAGTTCATTAGGATACATTGCAAAGTTTTTGAGTGTGCATCGTGCGTGTTTGGAGCAAAGGTGGAGGCAGTTTTCAGGGCGCGGCACATATACACAGGGGCATGGCACACACAGAGGGAACAACGCACACAGATCCACCCCTCAGTTCATTTTTTTCAATGGGCGTGGCGCACACCCAGGGTGCGGCGCATTGGGTTTGGCGCGCGACGCATACCCACAAAGGGCCAAAACCGTGCCAAATTTCCTCAAATTTCTTGTGAAGCCCATCAAATTGACAGGTAGGCTCTATGACATGGCTTGTTCATCAAAGTTTATAAATGATATGGTGGTTTATGGATATATTTGAATGTAACAAAACTCATAAAATCAACCACAAGAAAACACCAAAGGCCATTGTTGCTAGGGTTGCATAATTGTGGTATTGAGACCAAGGTTCCATTTTCACCCAGCATTTTTCCCTCACCTACCATTTTTCCTTATCCTCCCTTTCTCATTTTTCCTATTATCCCTACCCTAAAACACTACCAAAAAATATTCCCTTTCCCCTCCTCTTATTTGTCAACATAACACCCCAAAACCCTACCCTATCAATTACCCAAACCCCCTACATATCCCTAAACAAACTTCTCCCCATAACCCCTATTCCCATCACATTTCTCCCCTCCTAATACTCCCTTTAGTTTCATTATTCACCTTCGTGGCAGATATCACAAAAGCACCCAGCTTCACACCATCATCAAAGGGTAGCCTAAGTATAGCACACACAGCGGTCATGGCATCACAACATTCATCAGAGTATGAGATGGAGACACAAAGTGACTCATCCTCGGAAGAGCAGGCTCCCAGGAGACATCACAAGAGTGGGAAACATGTTAGGGATGAACCCACTACCCTCACTGAATTACAAACATGCCCTCTTGCCATGTCATGTTTCCAGCACCTAGCATGTTTTGAATTTTGTAAAAGGGTGGTTGATGTTAGAGTTCATCATGAGTTGGCCCGTCTTTTTGTGCTTCACCTACATGGAGGTCAGTCTATCTTGGCTGGGGTCACCTTCACAACGATCATGGCATCACAACATTCATTAGTCTATGAGATGGAGACACAAAGTGACTCATCCTCGGAAGAGCAGGCTCCCAAGAGACATCACAAGAGTGGAAAACATGTTAGGGATGAGCCCACTACCCTCACTGAATTACAAACATGCCCTCTTTCCATGTCATGTTTCCAGCACCTAGCGTGTTTTGAATTTTGTAAAAGGGTGGCTGATGTTAGAGTTCATCATGAGTTGGCCCGTCTTTTTGTGCTTCACCTATATGGAGGTCAGTCTATCTTGGCTGGGGTCACCTTCACATTGACACCCGAAACTATCTCAGTGTCAATAGGTATACCAAATGTTGGAGAATAGTGGCATAAGAAGAGCAAGGTGGATAGGCAACACTATGAGCCTTACATTAAGGCCACATTCTTGAGTCAGCTCACAAGAGTCTTCCCATTCAGATATTTTAAAGATGAGTATGCTCCACTCATGAAATTGATCATGAAGTACTTCAGCTGTGAGGGGAGGTTCTCTCGACTATATGCCTATCACATCAGGTTGCTCATGCACTTTACCAGGGTGCGGATGATGAAACTCCCATTCTTCATTTGCAGGAACATAGAGAGGATGACCACCTTCATGCAGCATAAGACCCCCCAGCAGCAACTTAACAACGTTTATCACTTTGCTCTTATCCGGATTTTGGTGGATCATCAGTTGGGATTGCAGGGAATTGCTTGGGAGGACTTCAACTCCCGTGACAATTTCAGCACTTCACAGGTACTATTAGAGCCAGAGCATGAGATGGGTGGTCCTTCTCATCAGTATGAGCACCATGGGACCACCACTATGCTAGTATTCGTGACATAACAAAGAGGCATTAGGCACTTGTTTGCAGCAGTGAAGCGAGTGTTATCTCCACACGGGGTGGAAAGGGCCTCGCTTCCGGGATCGACTACACAGGTATAGGACAAGGGCAAGAGGCCCATACATGATGAGGGGCCATCAGGTGAATAGGATGTCGATTTCATCGTCATTCAGGATGATGATGCAGATGTGGAGAGTGCCCGCCTTAGGATGACTATTCAGGAGCAGAACACGGAGATCCAAGACTTGTAACTCAATGTGGAGAGAGCCAAATGGATCATCAAGTATCTGGAGTAGAGGAACAAGATGCTTGAGGACTAGCATGATATCATGGAGCTGCAAAACATCCGTGAGAATTGATAAGCTTCCCAACGAAGGAGGATCGAGCTCACTACCTTGGAGCAAGAGATCAACAATGACAGTGAGTCATGGCTAGAGCAGATCAACATCCACCTAGAGAGACTACTGGAGAAGGCCGATAGATACAAAACCATACTAAGGAGGATGGTTTATCATTACAGGGCACGGAACATGAGTGCAAAGGCCCGAATAAGGAGCTTGAAGGCAAAATTGAGCAAAGCAACAAAAGAGGCAAAAGAGGCAAAAGAGAAAGATTGGCTTTGAATCTTTGCTAAATCTTCTGTGGCCTAGCATAGTGCCTCTTAGAGAACCTCTAGCCCAAACTTCAAGAAATTTGGGGCAATTTTGGTCACATGGTAATTTTTTGCTCAAAACACAGGTTTCTTCTCCCTGTGCATCGCGCCACTGGCACGACGCTTAGTATTGGGAGCTCCAAATGACAAATGGCTTGCATTTTTGGATTCATCATGCAAAATGATGACTACTGGTGCTTGGACAAGAAATTTGGACATGATTTGAGTCTCCAGAGCCAAAAACACCCAAAAAATGGCCTCTCTGCCCCTATTTTGACACACAGGAAGCAGTCTTGGGGGAATGAATATTTGGAGGGGAAAATGAGTACCAAATTTAGAAATTCCACTTGGGTTGGAACGTAGACAGGACAGGCTTTCCAGCAAGCACACTTGGACACATTTTAGACTCCTGCAAGTGCCTCAAACTAGGATCCAAAGTGGCGCGGCGCATATAGGGAGAAAGGCCAATTTCACCTTTGTTTCGCGAAATTTCGATTCGCGACTTTCCATAAGTGGGCCCACTCATCTACACTTCACTTTTTCAGCACCTAAGGTAGAATTTGAACTATTTTCACTCCATATTGGCTTCTATCCAAGTGGCAAAGGAAGGCAAACAGTAACCCAATCCATTTGTCATGTTTGTAACGTTGCACCTGTAGCTAATGGTTGGCTTTCCACCTCCATTTTGTAATGATTCGAGTAACTCCCCAACCCTTCGGCATTCTATCTCTGCATAGCACATTCTATATATTGTATGCAAACTATTTGAAAAAGGTTGGTTGTTTTGTAACTTCTGGGAGACTGTGGGAAAGAAACTCTGTTTCTTCATTGTATATTTTGATAGAGGATTAATGAAAGGCAGTGGCTTTGTTTCATGAGATTCATGTGGTTGTGAGTGTAGAAAATGTGTCTCTTATGTTTCATATGTATTTTGTTATGTTTTATAGTTCATTTCATATTCATTTCCAGTGAAATTTTCTAAGTTAGATAAGGTAGAATTCAATTTTATTGCTCTGCCTGTGGGAAACTTTTATGTTCAGTGTTCTTCTTTTGTTGAAAAGGATTCATGTTTTCCCATGTCATTTTCACCCTCCTAAGCAATCTCTCCATTCCACGCTATTTCAAACTAAATTGCTAGGCTTTTACGCCTGTCTTGCCTCACGAAGGTGCCTTTGTATTTCATCCTCTGCTCATTGCTGTCTGTTGGTCCCATACCATCCCATAAACACAGTCATTCATAAAAATCGCTTCTTTTATCCATATTCACTTACTAGCCTAAGATCAATATTTCCCTGTAAGTCATCTCAGACTGTTTCGTTTATTTATTCACTGAGTGTGACTCGGAGAGAGCCCTCTCCTATTCTAGTAGGGCTAGCTACCAGACTGAGCATGGTTTGTGGTTACCCTGAATGTTGCCTTCCTTTAGCCTAAGGTAGATCAAGGTGCTAATAGGATCCTGTGGTATCCTAAAGGTTGTTGATTTCACCTCTTGTAGCACCTCGTCAATACAGTTAAGCTTGTCTTCAAAGCTAAATTTCATTATGAATCATTCACGAAGAATATACCATTCACCTGTACCATGGAAAAGCTCTGTTTCTATGTACTAGTTCATCAAGACGACATCCAGGTTATGGTAGAACAAGTGCACCCATTCAAGTTGGGGCTTCTCTCCATATGCCTAAGCCCATTTGGACAATTGTGCACACGGATCATCCTGCCCATCATATTTTTATGCTATTTGTACCTTCAGCTTCCAAACACACATTCTCATCATCCTCCTACATTCACGCCAATCATCAAAGCTTCCCTTGTGTGTACCCCCACCACCTTGCTAGCGTAGTGCGTAGTGCCTAGTACAATGCCTGGAAGGCTACTTTTCTGGTACCTCCCTCGCAAATGAATTCAAAATATATCTACATCATTTAGGTCATCATAAGTGTGAAGATTTCTTACCTCTAGCAACACATGGTGTAGCGACTGGGTCATCATGTTATAAGTCCATGTAGTTACTTCGTGTAACTGATTCTACCAATGCTTTAATTCTTCATTAGAGTTCGAGGTGCAGGAACTCTCGTGATCCCATGTAATTTTTCCATCCACTGTTGGATTCACCCAATCTCGGTCTCGTGCTATTATCTTATAGATATAGTCTAGATTGTCATCA
The DNA here is from genome assembly GCA_000404065.3 of Pinus taeda. Lineage (NCBI taxonomy): Eukaryota > Viridiplantae > Streptophyta > Pinopsida > Pinales > Pinaceae > Pinus > Pinus taeda. The sequence goes on from APFE030918127.1 coordinate 75,081, forward strand.
CTCTCACAATCGTGGATTGGTTCAGTATAGTGTGATTCCTTAGCAGGATCTAGGGGTACTATTACACGGATGAATTTCTTCTCAAATATCATCTTTCGCTTCTTTAGATTGATTACCCCATTCATAACAGTAGCCCAATCACTGCCAAGGAGAACATGATATGGGTTTCTATCATCCATAATTTTTATTACTTCGAAGTCCACCAATGTGCTCACACCTTCAATATCCATAGTCAGCCCTTGCAGCTGCCCCATGGGGATGATCTTCTCCTAGTTTACCATCCTTAGCTAAATCGGAGACCACTACAGCGCAGGCCTCCCCATCCGTTCCCAAGTTTTTTTCAGTAGGATGTTCGCGTCTGACCCCAGGTCCAAAATAACCTGATCCATTTCATACTCTCCTATATGCATGGTCAATCTCATCTCCCATCCCATCCTTGTTTTATGCTTACCAATCTTTCATACTATGCGCAGCTCACCGGGAGTGTTTCCAGCGCATCTATTTATGAACTCTTGTAACCCTTCACAACCTTACTGTCATGCAGTAACTTCATGTAGGTCTCTAGGAAAGTTGTAAGCATAGAAGGGCCCATCTCCTGATTAGGATTATCCTTTCTCCCTAAGGTGGAGGCCTCAGTGAAGCTCTTCTTCGCTTCCATGAATGTTTCACGTGTGTGGCCCAAATCAAACTCAACCTCCTTCATCAGAGCTTTGTGAACCCATGTACTATCTTTGAGCTATTTCCCCTTGTCATATCCTGTTGTGATTCCACTTCTGAACAAGATATTCACATTTGGATCCTCTTTGTGTAGCTTATACCTCATTATCTATAGGTTTTGAGTCGGCTAAGGTGGTAGCACCCCTTTGTCATGTATCCTTGCTATCACTGTATGACACTCTTCCATTTCATGATTAAACAGAGTGCAATACTTGCACGATGGACATGTTTGGTTAGTGCAATCACAAGCATAGTGTCTTGGCTCTCTACAATTATAGCAGATTAGTTGTCCCCGACCTCTGCCAGGTCCTCCTCTGCCTTGTCTTCATCTGCGCCCCTAAAAACCTGTTCACAGAATCCCTGCACTCTGGTCAAGGGGAAACGTCTCTTCCTATACCCTATAGGTGGGTGTTCTATCCATCATCAATTCATACCTTCTGTAATTATGCTAATCATGCCCTACTAACCTATAGAAGTCGCAGAACAGTTGTTGTGGTGTCTATACAAACTTTTGTAGAAAATGACAGTTATTTGTGTTATGTTTTCTTGCTATCTGACATATAGCACACCACAATGCAGGCCTCATGCTTGGTCCTGTCTGACCTTCTGGCTTTAAAGGAATTGGTCCTCCTCTTGCAATATAGTTTGCAAAGACCATGCAATGGTCTTTGTCATGCTCCTAAGGAATTTCAGGCATCATACCTCTTCGTGCACCTCTAATCAAATTGTTTTGTCCTACTTCAAACATTGAATCTCAAGGCAAATATTTTTCAACTACACATGGATCTGCAGAACCCCCAAATTTGGGTCTTGCTTCGGTGTTTCATGCAATCTCATTGCAATCTCCAAGGCCTTAGCATGAGTTTTTATCTTCTGTTGTGATAGCACAACCCTTAGGTGTGGTAGGAGTGAAGCCACAAACCACTCATGATGTTGTCCATATGTTAAGTTCATATTATCTTCATGGATTTTGCACTTCAATCTCTGATATAATTCGCAAGGTGTCTCACCTGGCTACATCACAATTTGCTTGAACCCCACAATTGACTGTGCTTCATATTTACGCCTACTAAATTCTTTATTCAGTGTTGTCTAGATTTCTACCACTCCAGCATTCAGGTTATCATTAGATTACTTGATGTACCACGTTAGCGCACGATCCTACAGAGCACTAACCAGTGTCGCCTTCTTCATGTGATCATTTGTATCACCCTGAGCTTCCCATACGGCTTTCAAAATGAACTAGAATTGGTCCGGTCCTCATTTCCCAAGCCTTTAAATAAAGGCAGCTTCACTAATTTTTCCATATTGAACTGTGGTGGAGGTGGAGGTGTTATGGGTGAAGTCATAGGTGATCATGGTGAAGTTGGAGGTGGTGTGGGTGGAGGTGGTAGTTGCAGAAATCCTTGCCTTATTAACTAAATAGCACTTTGCGGAGAAGCCTGCACTACTCCCTCTTCGTCAGCCCATGGAGGTGAAATTAATGGACTATATTCAGGACCCTTTCTTCCTTCATGCCTGCAAGTTTTTCTACTTCAGATAGCTCCAAACATCAAGGTAGCTGCATAACTCGATTTTCTCACAATAACATATTAATCTAGGCATTCAAAGATTTCAATTACTTACCTCGCGGTGCTTTAAAAAAACGTCACTCCGCCTCACTGTAGCTGAGTGAGGTATCAACCGCGAATTCAATTATAGATCCTGCTATGATGCGATGGAGCCAATGATCGACAATACAGGCATTCTTATCCTCACATGCTTCCAATCTCTGTACTAGCTCTGGGGTCCAAACAATAGGATCGTCAAGTCTCCGCCTTCCTTGGCTATCTGCTAGATTTGTGATCCACTCGTATATTTCAACCAGAAAGGAACAAACAAAGATCTTGTGTAGTTCTATATATAGGTACATGTCTAGCAACTATTCCTTTATCAGTCGTGGGTTTATTTTTTTTCTATGCCACAAATTTGTGGATCTTCCTATCCAACTAATCTTCAATCTCTTTCTTAGTTGGATTCCAGTGATACGACATCATACATCTCTTATGAAGATTCTGGTCCTGGCAACAGAACCATTTGTTGGCTTGTTGGGGCCTGACCCAGGTTCAACGTTAGTTAACCAAACAAATCCCTACACTATTGTCCCTTTCGGCATTAGCCCGCAGAGCACAGATCGAAGTCTCACTCGAAGTAGTATGGGGGGATGTTGGAACCAAGTTTTCGCACCCTAAGATGGTCCTGATGTCAGTTTATTCCTTCTATTCCTGTTCTCGCACAGGTCACTCAGTTCTAGGGCTTGACAGACTAACCCTTTCTTCCGCCCTTAAGTATGATCTGAAATGGGGGTTTGATAACTTGTTATGCTTACAAGAACCTCCCACTCAGTTAAACAAATAAATGATCTAGCTTATATATGACATTTGCGGAATTAAATACTTGAAATAGGTGTATGTTTTATTTTAAGTGTTTAAGTTCTTTAAGTCAATTTGTTTCTGCTGATATTAAACACATATAATAGCCATATAATGCAACAAATAAAATTCAACACATAACAACAAATTTAATCTAGTAGTTCACCCAAATATCGTGGGCTACGTCTCCTTGAGATTTTGTCATCTTGACTTGGCTCTTTGGGATTATGGCAAAGTTTCTTTTACAAGTTCTATGCTTAACTCCAAAGGTTACTAAACTAAACCAATGGGCTTAGAATACCGTCTATATCCATGTCATGGCTGTCATCAATCAACAAACAGATCTAAGCTCCCTTAGACTTGATTCCTTCAATCAATGCTCCGACCTACCCTGAGCTTATTGATGGTACTAACTCCTTCATAATTCTTTAACTATCACTAAAACCTCATCTCATGTCTCCAAAACATATCAAACACCAAAAATAGACTGATCATTTGCTCAAAATGAGCAAACCCCAAACTAGGCCTTCCTCCATGGTTGGCACTAGGTTGCCTGAAACATCCCTATAGCATCTTAGCATTTAGAAGTCTTTGAATTCTTCTAAAAATCCCTACCATGGATTCAGAAGGCTCATTACAATTAGAAATGACTATTGTTTTGCTGAGAACAAGTACTGGTAGATCCTACAACTACCTCCAACTCTTGATGGCCCTGAGCTCCAAAATCTCCCTGGATGAAAATATCTATGAAGATGACTTCTTCAAATTCCCTGGACTATTCCATTGGCTTTAGAAGGCTCCAATTAGCCTAGCTAGCCTCTTGTTTCACTCTCTATCTAGTCGAAAACTGCTCCTAGAGTGGATTTAATCAATATCCTCTGGGGATACTACACCAAATTTGGTGAACTATGCCTAACTCTAGTTAAACTTGGCATATCCACCTATGTTTAGTAGCTCTGCCAAGCTGACCATCGAAGGTGAGCTATTACAATAACTATTTGGGCGCACATATGAGGTAGTATAATCTCGACAGTTAGGGATAATCCTCCGTAGAGTTGGTGGCCATGTAACCATGTGTCAACCGTTTTCAACAGACGGTTACATTGGAATCAGAAGCATTTCAAATAGTGGAATGTCCACCATTGATCTATCCATCTTGGTCCAATGGATATCTCAATGTTCGCTCACTAACTAGCCCAAATGATCGACACCATCGATGTGACCTGTCCAATCAAATGGTTGTCGCACAATCTTGCGCATATTTTTGCATGATCGATATCAGGTCAAGAATGCGTGAGAAAAGTAGTTTTCCCATGATATGTGTTGACTACTAAGGTTATTCACGTGAAATTGTAGAATACCATTTACATCATTTTGTCCGCGTGAGATAACATTTCCCACTTTCCGAATACTACCCACGTGCTCAATACAAAACTTAAAGAAAGATGTTTAAGGAAAGGTTTAGCACTTACCCCAAAAGGGAATATTATAGGGAATATTCCAAGGAACATTCATTGGAATATACCTTTTTTAAATATTTTCAGAAACCAAATTAATCTTGGTCAAATTTCCAAAAATTGCAGTTTACTAGACATTTTAAGTTGCAATAACTCCTTCATACGGTATTGGTTTTTCAAACCATTCATGGCACCAAAATCAGGAAGATGAGATCTACACAGTCGCTTAGGTTTGACACTCTTTCAAACACTTTGAAATTTGAGCTATCATTTAGGTCATGGATCAATATGTGATCACTCCTCCCCATTAGGAATCTTTTAGACCCCAAAAGACTGATATACTGATCTATACAGTAGATGAGAGTACATCACCCTCTTCTTTTAGCCTCCATACACTTGCCTTGCATGGCTACTGCCTTTGAACCAAAACTTGAAGGTAGTCGACATTTCCCTTCCTAGAGGTGCTTGTCCTCCTGTTAATAATTGTCTTCCTTGAACTCATTCAGAATTTCTATTGAGAAGTTTACAAAAGGTATTTGAACATCACTTCCTTGGTCACTGACCCAAGGTGGCTCAAACAAACATGAGATTACATCATAAATATATGAATACTTAACTAAAATTTTCATATTTACTAATGAAAATATGTTTTACTATGTCAAGAAGTCAAACCACTTCTTACCAAGCCACTTCTATGGTGACTTTTGCTGCTGCAAATATTCTACTGACATCTTGTCATAAACAACATAATGCCAAAAAAAACAACTTGAAGACATAAATTCATATCATGTGACTCATCATCATGTCTTTTACATCTAGGTGTACAAATGATCGACTAAATCACAAGCCGACAAAAACATACCTTTTCAAACAACTGACTCTCCAAGGTAAGAATGTACGAAAAGAACTTGATTATTTTTTTCAAAGTAGAAAGAATTCCACCTCTTGTGAAACACTTTATCATTATCTCCCTTTTTTAATCTTGCAGACAAAATCAACTTTTCCAAGTCAACGTTTTCTAGTATAGTTTTGTCACTCTTATCAAGGGTTATATATATGTGATAGGTTGATCACTTGATTGGGGAATAATGTTTTACATACATAGTTATATTTCCTTTTATGTTTATGTATGACAGATTGATCACTGGATTGGGGAACAATGTTTTATATAGTTATATTTCCTCTTGTATGTGGCATCATTTATTATCTATATTAGATTGTTTTGGTTAAGTAAAATGTTATACATATGTTTTTCTGTTTGTATCTGATTTATGAAGCAAGTGTATGACACGGATGGTGATCCAAGATTGAGACACACATACCCATAGATTCTCATGGTTATGTGGAATAGATGGTTAATTATTATTTATGGATGATATATGATTTGTGTGATTATATATGTCTAATATTGTACTAAGTAGGATGTTGTAGGGTACCTGGTAATTTTCCAACAAGGATGTTCAATTATGAATGAATATGGAAGTCATTTCTTCAAAACAAAAATGATTATGGAAGCCATGCACCATTCCGGGTAAAATGTGATTAAGTTAATTTCACTGTTAAATTCATTTGATTCCTTTGATCTATGAGATTGTAATGTGTGCATGTCTTTGAACAAGGCCTTACCAGCAAACCATCAGATGGGTAAAATCTCACAATCAGTACCATAAGGAGAAACATAAAGTTTCAAAGGACAATAGATGGGAGGGCATGGAGTCCTAAATCCAAGAAAGATAAAGATGTGGAGTCTTGTATATTTAGGGTGTGATGTCCTGAATATTTAAAATGATCAAGTTATGGAAGCTTGGACCTTTGGAGTAGATTAGGGCATGGAGTCCTCAATCTACTAAGGCATGAAGATGCATGAAATAAAGGTGTGGAATCCCTATTCTCCAGAATAAAAATACCACTCATGGATGAATTTACTTAAATAAAATTTCATTCTCACAATTTTGGAATGAATTTCTAAAAATAGAAAGTCATTTCGAACATCTCAAGCATGACTTACCAAAAATAGTAAATAACGTTACATAGTTTGGTAATCAAGCAGAGTTGAAGAAAAACAAATTAACTTATCATTAATTAATCCTAATAGTTCAATCTTGATTGAATCCTCAATATTATTAATATTATTATTATCTTTTATGAGACTATGACATTATTATTAAAAAGGAATTACAAGTCAATTTTATCTCCTCAATCAATTCACACATCTCCTTCATGACTCTCGTGGATCTATGTAACTCTCTTTCTCTATATCTCTCTTTTAAATAATTCATTATACTCTATTTTATGCACTCATAAAAGAATGGCATATCTCTTTTCACTGATTAAAAATATGTCATAAAATATTCCTCTTACGCTCTCTTTAATGCAGATGTTACACTCACCTTAAGTAAGGCATGCATAGCTCTCCTTAATGGTATAAGTTACACTCTTCTAAATGGAATCCAATGCATTCACATTACTCCTCCTTTCTGACAAGAATTGGTTGCTCCTCCTATATATGAGCCTCATGTATTCTCACTTGGGGATTAGGAGGCCAAGAGTGGAAGATACTTGAGGAAAATAGTGAGAGGGAGAAATATGGAGAGTAGCCAATTGCTTCCATAATAAATATGAAATTATTGTTAAACTCTAAGATCTCTAGCTATTGAGGTTAGCCATCAGTGGTACTGAGAGGAAGTTAAAATTTTCTTCCATATTTTTCCTTGCAAATCTCTCTATTGTTGTCTTTTTTGTACTGCTTGTGAGATTTTGTAGCTCGAGGGTTCTAGGCATAAAATTTCTTCCTGGATATGGTTGGGAAGAAAGTCGAGTGCTTCACAATGAGTTGGTGAGGATATTGGAGCTCGAGCATACTCTCATTGGAGGTAGAGCATACTCCCATTTTTTGAGTTGTATAAATTCACTACCAGGTATGTTGACAACATTATATTGTGTTTCTTTTTGTAGTTCATTACATGGTTTTGCTTATTTGGTTGTTGACTAAAACTTAGATGTATATCAAATGCTACACACTAAATGTTGAAGGAATTTTTCAATAACTATAGTTTTTTTTAAAGTTTTTTTTTTTTTTTTTTGTATAGTTTCATTGCAAGTTGATTTACATCATGTCTTAATGGCTAAAGCATTTAGGTTGCCATGAGTTTTATGAAAACATGTTAATAGAATAAATTTGGTTTTTCATTAGTTTTATAAAAACATGTTAATAGCATAAATTTGGGTTTTCCCTCTCTTTTTATAGCTGTAGATAAGTTTTCAGAGTATATGTTTGACAAAAGGGATAAATGAGATAGCATGAATTTGTTTTTGGTTTTGGTTTTAAATAATCACATTTTTGGACATTTCTATTTCTATTTTTTTAACTTCAGGGGGTATCTATACCTTAAGGCCACGTTTCCCCAACCTTGATTTCAAAAAACAGAGTTTCAGAATTTAGTTCTGTAATCTTCTATATTTTATAGACTTGTTGTTGCTGCCTGGTGGTTTGTCTTGCTACTTTTTTTTTGTAGCTATGATTTACTTGGTAATCTCTTTTTATGAAATTAGTCTGTTATATAAACTTGGAATTATTATTTTAAAGTATCAATGGTTAATACGTTGGTATTTTAATAAACTTGTGACTACTTGTTTGATAGCTTAATAGTTAGCGGCTTGTTTTGTAACTACTAACCGTTGTTCAAAATTTCCAATGGCTGTAGCTACATCACTACAAGCTATTTGTAAAAATATTTAAATGTTTATAGTCATTATGTGCCTAAACTTTTATATATGCAGCAATCAAGATGGATGAAAATTCTACTTATGTATTTGGTTCACTTCTTGGCATTACTGCAAAGAAAAATAAATTATGTAATCTTAGATTAATGTTAGTTAATTTTGGTGAAATCACCTTAAGTTTTATGGTTGTGAGTGTTTAAAAAATGCCTCAATGGCTGTACATTTCAGGCTTGAAAACTATTTTACATAATGCTTCAATGGTTGTAGCTAATTGCATCTATGAATTGTCTATAAAAATGACTAAGTAAATTTAGGATTTGCAACCAAGGTGTTTTTGGGAATATCTCAAAGAATAAGCATGATGATTCCATTGAAGTAAAAATCCATGGAAGGAAAATTGGTTAGGTGATATTTTGTAATTTTTATCTCACATGTGAATTCATAATAATTGGAAACCACTCCTTTAGAAGTTGAATTATCTTGTTCTTCTTCCCTTTGTTTTTCTAAGGATTTCATAGGCATACTATCTAGGGTAATATCAAATTAGTCACTCTTAAACACTCTTAATTGCAATCGAATGAACAATTAGCTTATTGGAAATTGTGGTTTGTAAATTTTGATATTATTTATCCGACTAAAGACTCTATCGTTTAAATATGATTTTAAGACTTATGGTTGTAATTTTTGGATCTTGAGGAACCATGACCCTGTAGCCATAATGAGAAGTTTAATATTACCATGGGTTAGTTAGTAGAAATTAGTATGTAGTGTAAAGAATACCAATAAAAATAAAAATAAAAATATAGATATGTAACCTTGCATTAAATTTTACGTCTTAAAAACTTAAACTTAAATCGCATTTTAAGTCAGCCTTAGTGTAGTGACCCTGCTAAAACTATATACTTTTTTTTTCACAGCAATTACAACCAGAAAAGAAAAGCATTGATATTTCAATTCATTCAACACACACATTGCTGATGCTCATTTCAGGAACATAACACAACATTTACATACTTTTAATCTAAGATCAAGTAGTAATGAAATACACATGTACCGTACACCGGAAGGCGAGACTCCGCGTGCTCCATTTTCGCTAGTATTCCCTTGTTGCCGGTCACTTCTGCGAGTGTATGATGACGCACTTGATCCGAAAATGAGACCCACCGGTTAAGCTCCCAGCCTACACCTTGGGCACTCTTCTTCCCCGTAGACCCCCGAGCTACAATGGGGTTGTACAATGGAGGAAGAATCTAGCTGGCAGAGGAGAGAAACCTTAGCTCAAGAGTCCCCTCTCTAAAAAAATCCTATACCTCACCAAACTCACTATAGCTTCGTAGTCACTACTTTGACATCATATCATCCATCCAACAATAGAGTTCCCAAAAAAAGTCCCCTCTACCATGGCCTGCCCCTTCTTTTATAAGAGTTCTCATAGATGACACTTGGCATGTCATGCATAATTATAATATATATATTTTTTAATAGCTTGATTATTCACCTACCCATGTGTCATTCTCTCTTCAAGGGTCACCCAAAATTATTTACTTAACTTTTTATTTAAAACTAGTATTTTCCTCACCTCACAAGATTCCTATTTCTACTCCTAGTTGTCTCTTTATTCCCCATTTTATTCCTTAAATTGTGTTTATTACTTGGAGTCAATTAATGAGTCAAGATTTTATCCCCAATCTACTTCCTAAATTAACTCAGGTTCTCTCTTAGAGGGATATTCTTATGTTGGTTGATGCCACATGGAGCTTCTCTACATTTCTCTAAATTTAATTTATTTTTCTTAATTTAAGTCACCTTCCCCTTTTCTTAATTAAGTTTAATTGGTTTAGGATTAATCTTTATCCTTACAATATGTTTGTCTTCCCCTTTTATCTAATTAAACCACCTCATCTACCTAACATTTTCCAACATGGGGAGGGTAGAATTTTTAAGGCAGTCTATTTATTTTTTCCTATGATCCTCCTTATTCCAAGTTTTATTTTTGATTTAATTTACTTGGTTTCTAATCATCATTTTCCCTTGGTGTAAATTTACCAAGTTTTCATTCCTTACTTATATTTATTTATTATTATTTATTTTTTTATGATTCCAATGGTGCCAAGTTTGGTTGTGCCCTTCAAGAACTTCCCTAGAAGTTCCAAGGGTGCCACATCTAACAGTTTACTTGTGATGCCAAGGGTGCCAAGTTGGTCATGCCCTTCAAGAATTTCCCTGAAATTCCAAGGGTACCACACGACTTGCCCTTCAAGAATCCAGTGACTACGAGGGGAAAATATCATGCAACGTCATAGACCACTATCGTCTCTTGCCTGCTATAGTGATACTAATGGTGCTGGGGATCAAGGAATCTGCCTTGATGCGCGCCCCCTAGTAGGTTCCTCATGAGCAACCCAACTTTGGACCTGCCCCCATGGCATCGTGATCTTCAAGGCGAAGGTGTTTCAACCCTTCCAGCCCAAGTCACAGCGGGAGTGCTAGTGGGTGAGATCAGGGACTCTGTCCCACCCCTCCCATGTAGTTCCATCCACCTGTACAACCCCATCACCCATATGTGAGTCATTTGGTCAAGCAACTAATCTGTGCCTACAACCATTAACATATCATCAACATATAGTTAAACATATATGGTAGATTTCAAGATCAACTTAGACTTTAAAAGATAAATAATCTGAATTTTCATCAAACCAGGTGTCATCGACATGTCATCATTGTCCATTATAAGCCTGAACTAACAGAAGTAGGTAACAGAGGGTACACATCCCTCATGGCTATCATCATTTATCATAAATGGAAACATACATATTCATTAAACCATCAACATCGTAACATCATAGAAATATACCTATCTATCAAATTTATCATCATTATACTTTTAGTGGAGTGCATACATATTCTTTACTACCCTCATCATAAATTCAAATACTAAACTTAACTATTTAATGATGCAATAATCGGAATATTGATGGATAAGATACATAACCATTCATGATATCATAATATCAATGGAAAGCATTTAAAAAAATCATAACCATAAATATCTCAATCGTTAATAATAGTGTCATCTGTCCGAATCCTCAACCTAAGGTCCTCAAAGAATAAAGAGTCTAAGATAATGTCATATTAAGGTAAGGAAACTAGAGTGGGCACTACATACACCCCCTCTTAATAATGGACTTCGTCCCGAAGTCCTCGAAGCATAAAGGAAAACAACGACACATATCCTAGGAATCCTTCCTGAAACTCTTGCTAACCTTCTGGTAACAAGTATCTCTGATTTTTAAATTAAGCACATTTTTTTTTATGAATTAAAATCAATTAACAAAATTGTTTTCATCTTATGGATTAAGTGATTTTCTCAACTAATTTACTTATTTACTTATTATTATTATTTTTATCATTTTTACCTAATTAGTTCTATTAGGCACTCACGAAACATTGTCATAAAATCTAATGCTTCTCATTTTCCTTCCTTTAACCTCTTGAATATTCAAGAGTGTCCTTCAAGTATAGTTGCTTCGAACATGAGCTTGAGATGTAATGCTCAACAATTGTCCTTGTTATGATCATCTTTCATACTATGTTCATAATGCAAGTCCCTTTTTTTTTTGAAGGAATTTCTGTAGTTGGTCTGAGTGAACTAATTTATTCAAAAAGCAATCTCAAGGCATGTGCCTGGTGGTACAAGAATGAATCTATAAAGGGTTTCGCCTATAGACCAACCCCTATCCAAGCATATTAACCAAAAAATTCTTATTAGAGCACTGTTATGAAGGCTATTATCTTATGGTTAAGATGACCAGGTACAAGTGCACCATCTGCAATAATTTTGTTTTGTTTTGTTTTGTTTATTGAGCCAAAATTTAAATATTTACACTCATTTACAACCACTACAACATATTCCCCATACTATACTATAAAGTACCTCTTAGTGCAACAAAATGGCTTTGGCATCCTCTTCATAGCATTAAATTCTGCACAATGTCTGATGAGAGTTATCATATTTTATGTCGCTAGATAGAGTGACTTTACCAATGATCTTAAATTTGAATCACTATTGTTTTAGAGAGCACTGTGCATTTACCACTTTTGTTCTGAACAATTTACTCAAACTATCCCAAAGTTTTTGGATGTTTGTTCAAGATCTACATGGTGCAACTTTGAATTTGAGAGAAGGCCAATGACAGATTTGGCTTTGTAATCTCTGCTATACCATTCCAATGATTTATTTAGATTTGCAAGTGATTGCTTATTTCTTTTTACTATTCCTCACAAGTTCGTGTTCATCAACTACATCTAGATTTTGACTTTCAAGTTATAGGAATTGTAACTAAATATTTTTTTTTTTTTATATTTCCATACTTAATTCCTAGCAAAAGAAAACAAAGTTCTATAGAAAAAATTATCAAAGACATAAATTATAATATAACATAAAGCCGTAAAGAGAATTTACTACGAAAGTAAGCATTATATCTTATCAATTTGAATGTTTGTTTAGGTTATTAAGCATTTTTACTTTGAAAGGCACATTTGAAACATGTAATGTCAAATTATGGCTAGATTTTTGTTTATGAAATCACTAAAAATGAAATCTGGATTTTGACCATTCAATGAATTTAGTATGGTTTTGTGATCATTGCAAGAATTTTTCATTAAATTTGATGGGTAAAGTTCAATACCATTACATTTTCGAAATTGTAGATCATAATATATTATCACCACATTCTTTACTCAATGAAAAGTTGATTTGGCTTGGTCCTAGGATGAATCCTCTTTGTTTGGATGAAAATATTTTTTTGGTTCATATAAAGTTTGTTTCCGTAAAAATGATAGTTTATTCCTTGGTTTACAAGTTGAATAAAATTATGGTTGTTTTTTTTTCCCAATTAATATATTACAAAAAAAAGAAATAGCAAGAGCCTCTTTGAGGTAATTTGAAGACCAACATTGATGCGAAGACTTCGAAAAGGTTATGTGAAAAACAATAAAACTTTTTTTTTTAAAGCTGCATATGGAATAAAATTGTCATGCAAACCTTGTAAATAGGCACCTATTTTGGTCTTAGACCTGAAGTGAGTCAATTCCAATATGTTATTTTAAGCACACTTTGTCCTTCCCTCTTCAGCTAAACATTTAAAGATATTATTATATTACTATTTATTTAAGTTATATGGGTGGCTATTTAGATTCACAGTCAAATTGTGTGTGAACATCAATATCAATGTGGTCATTTAATTATATAAATTTATAATTTTATTGCACTCGTGTCTATCTCAAAAACACTAAATAAAGGATGATAAAACATAACACTTCTATTATAAATAGAGCACTAACTCACTTATACTGAGTTAGATATGTGTGTATATCCATCACTTGGTTATACCATGTTTTTAATAAACTTACTAATAAAATTTCTTGTAAGTTTATTTTCATAATAATTTGTTAATACAAATATTTATTATCAACCACTTAATGGTAAAATAAAATTATATATAACAAATTATATTGAATAAAGATTTGAACCTTATTTTCTTATAGTGTATATCATTTGAAATATATGTCCGTTTTTCTTAAGACCAGTAACAATGACTTTTCAAACTGGTTGATATTCTGTTAACTTCAGCTAAATGCTGACACGATAAAAAAAAAAAAAATCCAAACATCTGCGTAAAATATAAATTGCTAAGTGGGTTGTAGTGTGAAAGCCAATTATTTTTTTTTTCTTTTCAAGTGGAAATTTTGTGAAATATATTTTCCCACAGAAGGGAAAAACCATGAATTGGCCTTCTCTTACCCACAAAGGCAGCTGGATGGCTTGAAAAGCACCACCTTCACCATTAATTCAATGCCCAAATAGTGAAAATTAAATTAGTCGATTTGTGACTAATTCAATTGAAGCCCAATTAAACTAATATTTCAACCTCAAATCATATATGCAAATGTAAAATGTTGTTTGCAATGATACTAGCCAACTTTACATTAGTTCCATGGAAAAATTAACGATAGTACCAAATAAATCTGCAGGAGTCGCCTAATGTTTCAGACGTTTTTATTCTTGATTTCTAAAGGAAATCAGAAGAAAATTTATCTTCAAGTGAGTCATTCCTTACATTTGATGAGGTGACGTGTGCTGAATAATTTGTGACTATCTCAATTGTCACTAACCAAATATGCTAAATTGAGGAAAAATTTATTCTGCCTTCCCAGTGGTACTCCCAATTATATTATTCATACAAATACTAATAGTAATCATCTGATTTCTATCTTGTTAAATCCCTTAACACTAGTAAAGTGAGATACACGTGGTTTCAAGCTTTAACAATGGCTCTTAACTTTTAGAGTCTCCATATTTCACTTGGCATTAGAATCTGGTATACAAAATTTGGTAGCTTTAGTTAGATCAATCAGCAGTTTGCCTGGTTTTAATAATCATATATAATTTCTTTTAAACAATGTATATAAAAGTGTTGGCATATCCACATAATGCACAAAACACGAGCTCATGTAAATCAAGGATACTCGCAACACATGAAACATATGTAATAGCCAGTTATTTAACATATTTAACACATGCAACTTATCCCTTTCTTTCTCTTTCGAATGCCAATATATAAACTTAAGTAGGTGCTTTAACTTTTTTAAGTATATGATTTCCCCTAACAATGATGAAAGGTACCACTAAAGCGTTTATTTTGAATAAACGATGGAGCTAACCAAAAGAAACATTTACCAACTGCAATGAAATATAAATGTTTGTGAATATCATCAAAATTAATCAATGGTATGCAACTTTCAGGGTAAAAATTCATTAATATCAATGAACCGTAATATAACTAATAGGGGAATTTCTATTCTTAAGAACAATTGTATTTAAATTAATATTTAAAATTACTTATTGGAAAAGAATTTGCAAACCACTGCATTTACCCTACGAGAGAAATAATGAGTAACCATTTAAAACGAAAGAAATAATGAGTAAACATTTAAAGAAATATAAGAGAAATAATGATAAACACAATTGACAATGGAAATCATGAATGAACATTTATATTCATATTTATTCCGAATAACTAGATTCTACCTACAGGAAATATGTTTATGACTGAAAGATGGTTCTTTTGTTTATAAGGAAATTAATTTCCTCATAGACCTAGTCCTTGAGTGTGAATAGCTAGAGAATCGTCAAAACGCCCTCGTCCAACTTGTATGTTGATATGGTCTACTAATGCCTTCTTTGCCTTGCCATTGAGCAGTAGTTATGTCTCCATTCTTCATTTTTGATGGTGACATCCAGGAGTTGGAACATGGGCATTGCATTGAGGTGAGGGATGTTGGGTTGTGTTATATTCTTTCCACATAGTTAATAGGGGGTTTGAGGGGTACCCGTAACCCCACTTTATGGGGTTCGGGGCAGCGCCCCAGAAAATTTTGGTTTTTGGACCCTATGTTGGGTTGGGCGGACCCACCTATGGTTTTGTGCATGATTTTTGCACATGTTTATTGGACGCGATGGTTTTCGGTCCATGGTATTTGATGCGAGGGTTTTTTGGTCCATGGTATTGGACGTGATGGTTTTTCGGTCCATGGTATTGGATGCTTCGGCATGTATAAATATGTATTGTAACATTGGAAGGAAAATAATGAAAAATCAAGCTGGTAGTCCCAGTTTTGGGATCCAGTGGGAAATCTCTGTGTATATGTGTTTTATGTGTTATGCTCTCGCATTTTTATTTTTTTCATGTGACTTAGAATTCGTATGCAGGTAATTTCTGTACGGGGTTAAAACCTACATGGCGACATCGCTATAACCATGATCAACACCATGCAAATGCAACAAGCACATGGACTACAAGAATAAGGAACACATATGCAACCGACATGAATGCATGACCAACACATAGCCCATCCAATCTGAGGGGTGAACCATGCTCTGATACCACTCTATAGTATCAGATATGACCCAAAGAGAGTGCAACCCACTCTGATACTTCTTTGTAACACCCTCCTCCCATATCCACCCAAGTAACCGGCTCATTGGGGTAAACATGTGATGATATGCTACTATGATATGATTATACCTCCTAGGTATGCTTAAGGAAGTGGAATCGATGGAACCCATCAAATATACCTTCCACATCAGCAACAACACTCCCAAGAGCCATCCCAACCACACAGGTATCATGTCCCTGGGCCCCACTGAGTTTTTAAGCTATTAAACCTATGGACACTCCCATGCTATGGGAATTCCAATGTCCCGAGAGCTCTCGATGCTCCCACGAGCCTGCATGCCTACGTCTACGGACTATTTCCAATACAGTTGTACTAGAGTCCACACAATTTCGAGCACTTTTCAAACCCAGAATTCCAGCCACTACCCAAAACTTGTTGTAACTTTCGGAATCCATTAAACACATCTAGGACTAGGCCTGACCATCCCCAATCGGGATTGACATTTTGTCAAATACTAGGCATCAATGAAATCTAAACATCTAGGATACAAGATAGATCATGAATGACTAAAAGCCCTTATGAGACATGACAAGAAGGATCACCACCTTCTCCCTTGAACTGAAATGGGTAATTATATGGGCTCATTTTGCCTCTAATTTCAACTTAATCCACCATTATCATTAGTTTATTGCATGTTTTTTATTATATTTATGCTAATAGAGTGAATTGGGTTAGTCATTATGCCAAAAAGTCTAATGTGTGCTTTATGCATATTTTTGGTCAATTTTGAGACAAAATCAAAAGTTTAATGGGCATTTGGCAGTCAATTCGAGGAAGAACGAGGGAGAGGATTTGTAGGATGGTGTCCCCTTCATTTATGAATGCTTAACTCGAATTCTCCATCAAAAACTCAGAGCACAAGCAGCCACATTGATGATTCCAAGGTGCAGTCGAGCAAGTCAAGTAGGACTGCTGTTATCTTCAGTTCTAGGAAGCTGAGTTCCTTAATTTTAGGAGGACTGTTGGGAGTCCCAATTTGTATAAATAAGAAGACTTAGGGCCTCAGTTTTTTTAGTTAGATTTTAGCCATTTGATAGTCTATTTTCGTACTTTAGTGCAACCTTGTACTCAACTCATTTTCGAGCTCTTTTTGTAGACAGTTTTGTGATGTAACTATTTTTTTTTTTTTTATCAATGAAGATGAATCCAGCCTTGAACCAGCACTGATCTTTCTAAGGGGGCTGTAGCTCTTGGGCTTGGGCCCAGCCCAAGTGCCCAACACCTCCTTTGTGTATTTATATGTTTTTTTCTTGCATGCCTGAAATAATTTCTGTTGTTTAGGTTAAATCTTGCTTTGTTACTTAGGTTGTTTTTTATGATTAGAATAGTTGTTCTTGCTTTAGATTGATTAGATAGTTTGCTACAATAATAGAAGAAGATCCACAAAAAGGCTACCAAGCAGGCCTTGATCTCCTTTCTCCCTGCGTGGGACCTTGAATTGAGACCAAGGCACTCTCGCTGCCACCAAAACATTGTTTTTGCTTTCCAATGCGATTGCTAGTGTGAGATTTTGAGTTGGAGAAGTTGATATCAATTGTATTTACATGCTTAGATCTGTTCTTGTTTAGTTTCCATGGATTTCTTGCATAACTGTCCGTCCATAAATTTTTGTTCAACACTTTTCTCGTTTTTAGGTCAAAATTAGGTTAAAATAGGTAAAACTATGTTTTTTAGCTCTTGCTTGGGACGGTTTTGAACAGTAAGTGTGCAACTCACTTGTAGAACACTCCATCTTATCATTCTTCCATCACACAACCTGCTCCAGTCTGTCTCTCAAGATTTCCTCCACTCATTCGCCATACTTTCCCAAACTGCCCTAATTTCTACGTTCTTGAACAAAATTGCTTCCTTGACCTTTAAACAAATCCAACCATCTCTTTCATGTCTGACCTTCATTGATAGAGTCGTAGACCCTTTGAAACCTCCATCCAACCTTCAATTCCCTTTTCCCACCGTTTTTCCACCTTCAAACCTCCAAAAACTACTTTTGGCCTCCTCCTGTAGAACCTCCTGTAGAACTTCTTGTAGATCCCTGCAATCTCCTATAGAAGTTCATGCAAGCGATTTTTTGAAGTCTGGTCGCAATGGAAATATCTAGTGGGTACTAGGGACTCCTTAGGTCCTCTCCACACCTTCTCAACCTCCTGCAAAAGCCAACTCCATCTCCCTTCGCCACCAAATCTCTGCACAGTCACAAATAGTTAAAACACAAGCATAATAATTCTGCATAAAATTGCTCAAAAGTACAAAAATATGATTTTCCACATTTTCCTTCAGAAGTAACTTGAATACATGCATTTTACCTTGTCAGTAGTCCATGACATCCATTTTAGTAGTTTCATCTCTTTTTCTTGCGAAAGTAGGGTTAGTGGGTAGAACTAGGGTTTGCTAGGGTTTGCGTTTCCTTTCAGTTTTCATCTTCTTTCTGCAAGTAGAATAGCCTCTTTTGAGTTAGCTTTCTTCCATCACAGTTAAAATCTTATTATGAGAAATTATAGAAGTTGGCTTAAGCTTGTAGCGAACTTTTTTCAGCTGATCAAGTGACAGCCTGCAGTAAGAGCTAGTACTTGTGCATACAACACCATCGCTTCTAAGTTTGTTACAAACTACCGGGTTGATAAAAGTAAATTAGGGAGTCCTAGGAGTTGCAGCATCGTTGCTGCAATACTGGAGCTCACCAAAAATTACAAGTAAATACATGAAATAACCATGACATGAACCAGGAAATTAACCATGCTTATAACCAGCATAAAAGCATGAAAATATTAGTGAGATAAAAACTATTAAATCCACATATAAATAAGTACAAAAGAAAGAGGACTTAGATTTTATTAAACATTGGAAAATCTGACCATGTTCGGGACTTCCACGTACCACTCGACTATAGACATGTTGAACCAAATATTTCTTTCAGCTAGTTAGCCCTGTGCCATATTCCAAGCATGAATGTGGGATCTCATGGAAAACCAATCAAAAAACAACCAAGGGAATGTTGGGTATACGACCAAAGTCCCACATTGACTAGAAGTGGGGAGGATCATGGGTATATAAGGATGGACAAATATCTCCATTGGTATGAGGCCTTTTGGGGTAAGTCCAAAAGCAAATCCATGAGGGCTTAGACCCAAAGTGGACAATATCATACCATTGTGGAGATATGTGGTGTCTAGAGTCCTTACAAGTGGTATCAGAGCCATGCCCCAAAGTTAGCCAAGTGGATGAATCCTTGGAATGCCGAACGAAGGTGGTGGGCCCTGGTAATATCACAATGGGATCCGTGGATGAGCTCGGTTAGACAGGTGGTGTGCTTTGGATTCTTCATAGACGTGCCCTGGTCCCAGCATGGTGAAGAGGAGTTGACCTGGGATAGAGCAAGCTCTTGAGGCAGGTGGTGTTCCATGTAAGGCGTGTGCTTCCAACGCATTGGAGTGGAGAATCCTGGTTGGTAGAGAGTGGACGGATGGATAATTGTTTGAGGGGAGGCTAGATGGTCCTTTGTTCAAGGGGAGGATTGTTGGGTATACGACCAAAGTCCCACATTGACTAGAAGTGGGGAGGATCATGGGTATATAAGGATGGACAAATATCTCCATTGGTATGAGGCCTTTTGGGGTAAGTCCAAAAGAAAATCCATGAGGGCTTAGACCAAAGTGGACAATATCATACCATTGTGGAGATATGTGGTGTCCAGAGTCCTTACACATTGCAGACAGGTTCTGTGTAGCGCTCCCCTTCCACTGGGTCTAGTAGAACTACTACACAAAGTGACTTCATTACGAAAGTCATCGTGCTCCATTTCAAGTTGATGCTTGCTTTCATATCAATGGCCCAATCAATCCCAATCAAAGCAAGGTAAGGATTGCTATCATCAATAAGCTCTATGACTTCAAAATCGGTCTGGGTTGTTAAACTATCAATATCCACTATCACCCCTTGCAATCGAACTATTGCTAAGATTTTCTGCTGGTTGGCCATTCTTAGTTTAATCGAGGACCATTGTAGTACGGGCTTGCCTATACGCTCCCAAGTTTTCTTAGGTAGTATATTTGTATCTGAGCCTAAATCGAGGATGACTTGATCCATTTCATAGTCTCCTATCTGCGTCGTCATTCTCATTTCTTGTCCAGTGCGTAGAGCATGTCATCCTATCCTCCAAACCACCTAGAGTTCACTGAATTTGGCACTCTTGGTAATAAATTCTTGTAACCCTTGGATAGCATTATGATTCCGCAGTAATTTCATGCATGCATCAAGAAAGGAAGTGATCATGTAGGGGTTCACTTTGCCTTTTGTTTGGTCCTTCCCACCTAAGGTAGTGCATTTAGCAAAGCTCAGCTGATCTTCGTTTGGCCCTGCCCTTCCCTGCTTTGGTTCAACAATATGGTTCCCCATTAGGGGGTCGCCTCACTCCCTACCTTTGTTCCTTTCTACCATTGTGCCACTCCTTCGTACCATATTTATACTAGTGTCTTCTTCGCAGGGTTCCGCACGCATCATCTCGACATTCTGGGTTGGTGGAGGTTGAAGCACCCCTTTCTCATTCAATTGGGCAAGCAAGGTTGGTCAATCTACCAATTCATAATCAAACTCCTCGTAATAAGCACATGAGATCTTAGTTGGGTTAGTGCATTCATGAGCGTAGTGTCCTTGTTCACCACAATTATAACAAGTTATCTGTCTGCGACCTCGGTCGGGTCCCCATCCTCTTCCCCAACCTCATCCTTGAAATCCTCCTTGTGTTTCAGCCTATACCTAGTATGCTGGGGTCCGTTCCATCATTAAGTCATAACTTCAACACGTTCACTCATCGTCTCCTACTGATCCACAAAAATTGCAATACAACTACTATGAGGTCTGGGTATACTTCTGTAATAGATGGTAGTTATCTGTTGCATGTTTCCCTCGCACCTAGAAAATAGCGCACCAGAGCGTAGGCGTGGGATTTGGTCCTGTCTAGACTTTCACTTTTAATGGCATCAAGACTCCCCTGCCAGATAGTTCGCAAAGACTGGGCAATTGTCTTTTTCATGTGTGTGGCTTTTGCATTTAATACATCGTGCCTTCGGTTGTACCCCTGATCAAGGCATTCTTCCATGCTTCAAGCTTTGTACTTCCAAACTCAGGTTCTGAAGTTGCATGTGGATTTGCTGAACTCCCAACCCTGGGTCTGGTATCGGGGTCGTGTATAACCTCATTGTTGTCTCTAGTGCCTCGACCTGGGTTGAGATCTTCTATTGTGATAGAGCTGTCCTCGGATGGGTTGTTAACGACCCCACAAACCATGCGCAATGTTGTCCATTGGTCAACGTCATATTAGCCTTGCGAATAGTACTCTTTAATATTTTGTCCAGATCTCACGGTGTTTCACCCAACTACATTACTATTTCTTTGAACCCAATGATCGATTGGTTCTTAGACTTTGGTAGGCCAAACTCCTTATTAAGCACATCTAGTATAGTTGCTAGTCCTTCATTTGGATGGTCGGTTGAGTGTTTTATGTACCATGTCAGCATGCAGTCCTGGAGTGCACTAACGAATGTAGCCTTTTTGATGTTTTCATCCGTTATACCTTGCGTGTCCCACATAGAGTTTATCACAAACTAGAACCACCTTGGATCTCCATTCCCTATACCTTGAAAGGTCAGTCACTTGACTGTGCCCACCATCCCTATTCTAGGAGGTGGTGGAGGAGGTGGTGTGGATCCATGTGATGTGGGTGATGGGGGTGATGGCATAGATGGAGGTGGTATCATGGGAAGGCATTCTGTAATCAGCCAGACTGTGCTTCTTGGTCAGAACCTAGCGAGATCTTCCTCACTTTCCCATGAGATAGAAATCAGAGGACTATTCCCTGCTCCTCCCATTCCTCGGTAACCTCTTCCACTTTGTGTTACCCCATACAATAATGTCTGTGCATAATCTGTTTTTCACACAACAACATCTTAATGCAAGTGTCTAATGACTTGATGTACCAACCCTGCGGTCGTTGGAGAAATTGCCTTTCTGCTTCACTGTAGCTTACAGTGGTATCTATTGCAAATTTAGTGATAAATCCCCCAATGATTTGATCTACCCAGTGATCGACCGCACGCGCGAGTTTTTCTTCAATGGCTTCTAGTCTACGCACCAGTTCTGGGGTCCACACTATCGGCTAGTCTAATATGCACCTTCCCACGCTATCAACTAACTTCACGATCCACTCATACAATTTTCTCGCGAATGTTACGAAGGAGATCTCATGTATGTTCATGAGAATATACTGATCCAACCACTATTCCTCTGATATCCGCGAGTTCCTGTTTTCTTGAACCACGAACTCGTGGAGCTTCAAATCCCACCAATCTTTGAGCTCTTTCTTTGTAGGATTCCAGTGTTCCCACATTAGACACCCCTTAGGTAGATCCCTGTCCTACAACAGAACCATTTGTTGGCTTATATGGGCTTGACCCAGGTTCGGAAGAATTATTTAGCCAAACAAATCCCGTAGCTACCGGCTCTTTCGGCAACCTCCCACGAAGCGCGGACTGAGGTATCACCCGAGGTAGCAGGGGAGGGTGCTAGAACCAAGTTTCCACACCCTGGGGATGTATTAGATGTGGTTTGGGGCTCGTGCACTGTTCTGCAGCCTCACGCTGTGCGAGATCTGCACAGATTGGAATACCCTTATCACGCTTATTACAGATTGAATCACTTATTACTAGTTGGATCTAGTTAAAGTGGTCTTTAAGCAAACATTTATTACTTTTGGTTACTTCACACATCCAGATTAACCCAGTTCACATGTATTCAACCATAGCAAATGCATAAATCATAACAATTCATTTATCATAAAAGAGTAAAGTTGCAATTAACACAGAATTCAGAAGAAACTTATCTTTATTACCAATCCTCAGCAATACCTCCAAATCCACCCTATGCACTCAATTGTAGGGGTCCATGCACATAGTTGCGGACTTTCCAGGGCTTTGCACACACAACTACAAAGCCTCTACCTTCTATCTTATTCCCTTGACTTAGACTTACAACTTCTCTTAGTATATTCACCCATTACATGTTAGGACTAAAAACTAAAACTGAACTAACTTTCCCTTATATAGCCTTGCTCTATCTATACTTTCCCTTGGCCCGTGATCCCATCGCGGGTCGACTCTATTACTATTTCTTTACATTATTTTTGGGTGGACTACCCTTTGACTCAACCTACTATAGCTCATGCTCTGCGCTTTCCACGGAGTCTTTTACCCTAATATTACCCAAAATTTCGGGCTTCACACCCCATACTCGTTCCGCAGGGCTTTTGCTACCCAATACACATACAAAAACGTTCGAGAATTCCACCTCCAAGATGCACTCTTGTTCAACTTGGTCCATATTTATGTTCCTTCAACAAATCATGTGAACATGATCTCGAAGGAATATTATAAACAAGAGGCAAAGCATTTTGGCATGGAGAATAGTGTAATAATACTTCAAATGTATTTCTATTAGCCAAATATTCGATAAGATGTACATTGGTACATCATATTGTTCACTACTTGTGTCATTACTAAACCAACATAAATAAGAATGGGTTTCACACTCTTCTACCTCTATTAGACAAGTCCTAGGAGTTTGTATCCATGGATTAAATGTTATATTTTCCCTCCACCATGCATTCAAATTATTAGGTGTTAATGGTTGTCGATTAGTTCTCTTAGATGGTCAATTCAAAACCACACAAGAAGAGTATCACAACTGAAGCCACTATTAAACTCTTCTTTGAGTGTGTTTCAATTCATTTTAGGCTATCTCTATTTGAGATAAGGACAACAAGTTCCTTAATACCTTTTGCTCCAGCCTATGGTCTTTGATATATACCAAGTTGATCAAATGAACCACCTTCACCAAATAGACAAAAAAAAATTGTTGGGTTCAAGAATTTACCTCTCTTTATCACCTTTTTTCTTATCTTTTGTTTATTTTTTCCTCAATAGTTACATCCATTCTACCTATTACCAAACTTTTGATTTAGGTATGAAAAATACCAATGTCACTCTAATCCATTAAGTTCTTCTTACATTTGGAATGGGAATAATTGTTTTGGGTGTTTTACTGATGTCATGTTGAGGAAAAATGTTTATAGGATGACCAAGATAACCAAGGAAGTTATTACTCCACTATTTTTGGGATAATATTACTCGAGGACTTCATGATGATGTTACTCCAAGACTTCACAATATTATTACCCCAATACTCCAATCTGTTGTTACTATGAAGTTCTGAGATGTCATTATTCTTATATGTCTTGATTGCCAAAGTCTCAATGCTATTTTAGGTTTTTGTTATGTGCATTTGGCTCTTCCTAAATGATGTGGCCAATTTGGTTATTGTGGTTATGATATCCAACTTTTTAGTAATTTTCTAATCAAGGAATTCCATTGGGGAAGAAAACTTATTTGTATACAACCTATTATAGTCAATTATTAAGAACTTGTTGATGATACTAGACCAGCCAACATGTCAGGGGATCTCCCCGATAAGAATTCCAAACTAGACCTCAGACCGTTTCATGTAGGAGTCCTAGCAGTGGGTCGTACGATATAGCCTTGACCATGGTTGTGCATAGAGGTGAGTAAGATGTCCTAGTTGGTAGCAAGGGTGTGACATGTGCAACAAGTCAAGGAAGGTGCATGAATGGTTCTAACACACAAAAGGTGGAATGAATGCGCCCCTTGGAAACCTGTTTAAACACGCAGCTTGGAAGGGAACACATCAGAAAAGATGCATCACATGATGGAACGAAGGTGAACCAACAATCCAAAGTGATGGTTAAACCAATTGCACATCTCAGTAAGATTCCTACATACATATATAGAAAGAGTCTATACATACATGCGTAAGAAAACAATTACATATATCATTAGAGTAAACAAGTTAACTAAAATACAATAACAATATATGCATGAAACATGCTAGCTCTGTTATATTAAGAAGTGAAAGTTCCAATCATACAGTACAACCATGACCGACCACTAGTCCCAATAATGGAACATTACAGTCACTACTACCTACTCCTCCAAAGAGATGTACTAGATCTGTGCTATGGAGAAGCCAAAGCTCATTACAATACTCTCCAAGCCTTCTCTAATATACTCCTATCGGATTCTTGGCTGACCAAAATCCCTTACAATGAGTTATGAGGTTCTATAAATAGAAAATGGTGGGGTGACCCTTGACATTCCACTTTGTGACTCCTCACCTACCCTCATGACTCTTCAACTACTACATGATTGTTACATTCAACTATCGACACTTGGACTTTCACCTTACAAGATGTTAGATACAATTTGCACATGTACCCATGTGAGACAAAATAGGCTTGAGCAAGCCATGCAAGACATCACTAAGACTTAGACAGTTGTGGAAAGACCAACTCTTCGACATCCTTGCGACGATCGATGTGGTGAATTGATGCCAAGCTTGGTCATCTATGATGGTGTCCACGCACTCAATGGTGACATCCTATTGAAAGTGAACATTTGCCTCCATTGCATCTTGGTACACTGATATGGCTCCTCTGTCAAACTTGTCTGATAATGTGTGCATCATCGTCTTGAGTGCATATGTACCAGTAACATACTAATGCATAGTGTTTGTGCTGATCTCCAAGTGTGTGTTGGTGAGTATGTGCATCAACTTGTCGACATACCTGTTTAGCTCCAGTCAGACTTGGTTGTTGTCTTCACTTCGGTGAGTGTGCCAATGGGTGGGATGACATGCATGCGCATAATGAAATGCATACTCATTAAAACCCTTGCATGCAATCGACAAGATTGCTCACCCTGTCTGCTTCGTGACAACGATTGGGCTAGGTCTATAACTTGTAAGGGCACAGTTTCATCAGTCTTTGCATATTGCACCTCCTGTTGTACCTATTCCAGCTGCAACTCGTTCTCTTGTCTGTGCGGCTCTTGCTCTTCCTTCTATTGTCACTTCAGCATCCGCAACTCCTTCTCTATTTCTCTCTCTACCTTCATGCAATCCTCTCATTTCAATGTCACCTCATATCCTCAATCTCTAAAGCTTCTTTCATCACAAGTGGATCTGCTTGAACTTGCAACTTTGCTCTACGTCTCCATTATCAACAACCTTCCTCTTGTATTTCTCGCATGTAGGTGTGCTACCTTCTATTGCTATTGATGGTGCTGATCGTTGTGATGTCGCTACCATTTCATCTTTATATGCTTGTCCATGAACAACTTGATGTCTTCATAGATAGCCAAGTTCATAGACACTTGATCGACTACATCCTCAGTTGTGCTCTCAACGTCATCTTCAACTATGCTCTTCTCGAAGCCATTGTACATGTGCTACTTAGAGGCAGATGAGCACCACTAATACCTGGAGACATAGAAACACTGGAAAGAAATCTTTCCATTGAAAACAAAAAAAAAAATTAAGGACTAACATGCAACACACTTGTGTGACTTTCTCTGAAGATTGCGTAATTTTCACTGGGAGGCTGGGAAAATGATTGTGAAAAATGTACAAGGCATAGTTTCGACTGCTGGGAGGCTGACTAACTGCTAGAACTATACAATGCAGAGTCCAGCCTAGCCTACTGAAGACTGAAACTACACAATTGCAATTTCAGTCAACTGTGACATGCAAACGAGCAAACTGTATTCCATAGTTTTTGGGGCCAACAAGGCACTACATCATAGAATTGTGCAATAGAAGCCTGGAGGTCAATGTTGGGCTAGACTTACACAAAATATGGAGGGATGGGAGAGCCTTCACTTCCAAAAATGCACAATTCTAGCTGGGCAAGGCAATGTCTAGGTTAAGGCAGCCCATACCCGCCGATGGGCAACTGAAAACATGAGAAGTTTGAATGCATGGTGAAACTGAGTGTAAACAAGAGTGAGTGATCATGCATGCAAATAGTAAGTGAAGGATTTAGAAAATGGGAAACCATTCATGTGTGTGAAGTGGGTTACTGCAACAATGACTGTTGGTGCAAAACAATGTCATGCATGCAACAGCAGTGAGATGCAAGAAAAAATTGAAATGATTTTTCTACAAGATAACATAAATTAAAATGACCACAAGCGCTCATTAAAATCAATCAGACAAAACTTGCACAAAGCAAAACACAAAAGGAGACAAAAATGCAGAGCAAGACATGAGAAGCAGAATCAGCTAAGTTGAAAGTGCCGAAGACTCCTAGATGCGATGTGGGATCTCAGAGCTGCAAAATCAATGTGAGAGATGAGCTTTGCATCATCTGGTTCATAATTTCTTATAAGATAGAGGTTATGATGCACATGCCACAAATCTAGGAAAAAGCGACACTTGGCGGGAGGATTCTTGAACGATCTTTGCATGTAACCTCCAGTTGCTAAAAATAGATCCCTAAAATTTAGGGATGCCTTTTGCATGTTTCCTTTTCTATTTTAGGAAAAGTAACCCATGCATGCAAATTAGTTTTGCTTAGTCCTGGAGGGAACTGATCAACCTGAAGGCACATGCATCGATTTTCAAGCTTGGGATGAAAATTTGCGCAATTTCTGGGCCGAGAAGAGTTGGCTTCCTGTGAGGCATTGCGAAATTTCTGGGCTAAGCAGGTCATTGCTGATTATCCTAGGTATTGCAACAATAATGTTGCAACTCCCAGGGCTACTATCTTTACTTATCAACCTGGGGTTTGTGCAAACTTGGAGGTGACAGTGTTATATGCACAAGTAGAAGGGAAGGTCCTGCTTGTTGTCACTATTTATCTCGCAAGAAACCCCAGGGGTTCCAAACCAAACTTCATAGAGTCATAAGAAGCTTAATTCTTTGATGGAAGGGGAGAAAACTTATTCTAAGAGAGAGCTACTCTACTGCAGTAATGAAGAGAAAAACAAGAAATGCTAAACTTACACCATAATCTAACTAACCAATTAAATAACTATGCTAAGTAGAATTACTAAATCAACACTAACCTAATGCTAATTATCTAAGTTGCAGAAGTAAATATCATCAAAACTAGACTAAGGTGTAACAAAGAAACTTAGGCTAAATTGGGTTTCAAGTGGAAAAAGAAATCGGAGGTCGAAATCAGTGAAAGGAGGACGTGAGGGAGCAACAGTGCATAAGAACCATTAGATTATTTGGGTGAAAGGCAAATGAACGATGGAGATTGGATCACAGGAGGTTAGTAGATAGATGGGTGAATAGGTTTAATTAACACGATGAACGGTGGAGATTATATCATGGCGGTTGAGTGAGTAGATGAACGAATAGGGTTAACCGAAGATGGTCGGTTGAGATTATATTGCGGAGCCTAAGTCAAGAGATGGATGGACAGGATTAATCGGAAGATGGATGAAGAAGATTAGAACGTGGGCAAGAGAAAAGTGCGGAAATGACGGAGCAGGTTTAGAGGCCAGTAAGTTGTTTATCACATGCCCTCAAAGCTATAAGTGGTTTTCTAAATTTTGCACGATTAGCCTACCTGGGCGACACGTATCACGGAGAAACTACTCTCATCATGTGCCCTCGGGCGGATAATGATTGGATAAAACTCCACGCGATATCGCGCGATAGCCATTGGATTTGGAAAGGCAGATCAATAGTGGAGATTTTACCGAGCTAGTTGGCAAGCAAGTGCGGGATAGCCATCATACCTGTTGAGGAAAATCGACGGTGGGGATTTGAAGTGAACAAAGTCAGTGTTAAAAGTGAATCGGGTGGTGATTGGGAAGGTTTGTTGGTGATAGGATGGCGAGGAAGCAATGTAGGAGGAACGTGCTAGAGGTGGTTTCCAATGAAAATGACAGAGAAATCCAGTGTGGGTGAACATATAACTGCATTAAATAGTGAACTCCATGGCCCATGTGAGAACCAGAGACTATGTTTTTGGGGTTAGAGGAGGGTCCCTTCCTCAAGTCATGGTCCTAGAGGGAGGAGATGAGGCCAAGACACCTACGCACAAGCTGATAGTGATATTTTTCCTTTAACTAACCTATGAATTGAAAGAAGGCATAAATGAAAGTAAACTAAATCACAATGCAAATGAACAAAACCAAAAATTTGTTGCAACAAATAACCAATGAAAAACCATGAATTTATTTAAGGAAATGAACAAGTAAACTAGAAAGCTATTTAAGCAGGTAAATAGAACCAGGTTGCTACATAAACAAATGAACATAACAAAACTCTATGCTAGCATAAATGTACAGTAAAGAGGATTTCTGGCTGCTTGGGTTATGCCCTAACTCAAGAGATTCAACCCTTGAAGTTAACTCAGAGCTGGCTTAAATAGAACTCATTCTTATTGTAGAAAAACCATAGATTACATAGCAAATTGTCACACGTATTTTCAGCTCAGAAATAAAAAAGAGTTTTTACAAATGAAGCCTGAATCCTACTAAGCTCCTAAGCCTCTCTATTTATACATTTGAAGTCTCTAACAACTTCCTTCCCACTAGGGAGGCTTGGCTCCCAACTTAAGATAGATTTTTCTCTGTCCCTTTCCCTTCCTTGGCTGTCTTTTAGTCTTCAAAGTGATGGTTGTGTGCATCCGAGCTGATGGTGGAATATTTTAATGGAGGGGTAGTAAATGAGGAGAATTTACCTCCTATAGTTACTTTCCCTTGTCCTATTCGATTCTTTACCAAGGTCTTTGCCATAGTTCTTTGATTTTATCCTTTATACCTACATTTTTCCTTGGTTTTGTCCTTTATTCTTGTATTACATGCACATTAGACCACAAAGCCAAATATCCAAATCTAACTCATCTCATAAACAAAATATAATCAAAATTATTCAATAAGTTGTGAGAGTAGTTGGTTTGGATAAACCAGGAGGTGAATTAAGCCCAATTAAGGCCCATATAATTACTCAATAATGAGGTTCATCATCACCCCCTACTAAAAGTGTTGCTCATCCTCTAAGAAGCTTAGTCAATGTCCATGCCCTTCATGGCTCTGGTAGCCTCTCTGACATCCCATTCTTCCATTGTGGTCTCTTCTTCTAGTTTATAGAAGCCTACTTTCCTGTCTACTTCTTCCCACTACCTCTTTTCCTCTTCTTCTTTTCTTCCTTTTAGCATCCCTAGGAGTAGTGGTGGACTAAGTTTTAGGCCTATCCAATTGACCTTCAACCTTTTCATTGATTTCTTATACATAGGTGTCCTGTTGAGTGCCTCTCTCAACCTTTGAGGGGAGTGATATTCTCTGATCTTCAAGCTGTGTGGCAGTATGTTCCATCTCCTTTAGCAGGCATGTATATTATCATCTCTTAGTAGCATAAAAATATCCCCAAAATGTGAAATTTATTGCTCCTAGGCAGCAAGATATCTAGGAGCCAACTAAGGATCATTTGCAATTGGATTATGGGTGCTGATTAGGGCCATGGTATTTGATTGTTTAGCTCTAATGAAAAGAGGTTCATTTTTCTCTCAGGCCAATATTCTTTTCATCTCTGCAACCCTTGCCTCCTCATGGTTCCTCCATGATGCCAAAGATATTAATTGTAGATTTCCTGGCTCTGCATTAGGATCCCAAATATTCATGTTTGTGAGGGCCATGTTGTGCAAGTAAAACTCATCCATTTTGGCCCCACCCTTTAGTGCACTTTGATCACAAAGATCAATAAATTGTCTGTAGTCCTGAAATGGCATGGTGCTCCTTTGTGTTAGTGCTTTAAACTAGAATTGTAGACATTGTTCTCTGAGGTAAAGAGTATATGATTTAGATGGCATCTTACACTGGATGTCCTCTAAGGACAGGCTGGCCATATATGGTAGTTGGTCTTTCTTTTCTTGCAATTGTCCTCTCTATTTTTCTTATCTTCTTCCTTTTGCTGTTCTTTCTCATCTCCATCAGTTTCTTCTTCTGTTTCATCATCACCCTCCTTGTGTTTCAGCATGTTCCTCTATATTAGTTTGTTCTTTATTCATCTCATCTGATATAGCTCTGTATCTTCTTCTTGTTTTTCCTCCTCCTCACTAATAGAAGGACTAACATCATAGATGTGGGTTTTGATGTCATCCTCTGCTAGTAAGTCTCTGAAGACTGACCATTTTATAGGATCCTGAGGTTTTGGAGGGCATCCTCAATGAGGATCTTGATCAACCCATGGTTAACTAACTACTGGGAATTTCCTTCCTATACTTTGCTGCTAGAGTCTATGAATGATTGCATCAAGAAATAGGGTATGTTGAGTCTTTGGTGCACTGTTGTTTCTACCGCAAATCCTAATTCTTCAAGCATTCTCAAATGGTTGCCATAACATACTGTATCTATGGACTCTTGCATTCTCTTTTTCCTTATTAAAGAATTTCCTTTTTTCCACATTTTCGCCTATAAACCAACTGCCTCTTAACCTTTACAATTTTTTATCAAATGATGTGTATGAGTGAGTGATTGGGATACTTACCTGTGGTCTTGACGCCATGCTGCAAATCTCAAAGATCAGAGGTGTTGCTTATGGTTATTCTTCTTCCTCCTCTACTGCCTGCTGATTGTTTATTAGATTTTGTAGGTGTCTGTGACTTAAGATTTGAAGTTATGTTGCTACTTTGGAGCTCTTGGATCTGATGCTACTACTGTTGTGGAGCTCTTGGATTTGAGGCTATTGATACTATGGATCTCTTAGATTTGATGTTGTTGTCGAGCTCTTGGATTTGAGGCTATTGTTGCTATGGATCTATTGGATTTGATGCTGCTGTGGAGCTCCTGGATTACCACTTGGCAATTTTTGGTGTCTCCCTTAGAATTTCTTGATCATGTTGATGGCCGGTGCTGTGAGGATGTTGTAATGAATGGAAAAAGGGAGTATGAGTGTATGTCGATGCAGGGATGATGGTAATGGTTGAGGTGATTCTGTTAGAAAACACAATCTTCACCTGAATTGAAGCAATGAAGTGAAAAACAATAAAATTGATGGAGGGATGCATGGTAAGGAGTGGAGGAGTTGAATATATGTGAGGTAGGGTTCCCTCTGGATCTTCTCTTTGTTCCTTGCTTGTCTTTTTCACCCACCTACAAAGAACAATTATGGTTTGTTTTCTTATATATATATATATATATATATATATATATATATATATATATATATATATATATATATATATATATATAATATAATATATATAATATATATATATATATAGAGATATAGATAAGATATAGATATAGATATAGATTAGGATATAGATATATGTATGTATGTACGTATGTACATATACATAGACATAGACATAGACATAGACATATACATATACATATACATATACATATACACACACACACACACACACACACATATATATATATATATATATTAAGAAACACCTAGGTTGCCTCAGAGTGATTTTCACCCTAGATTTCTATCTTGGGCGCCTCAAGGAAGGTTTTCACCCAAGGATCTTCTTATTCTTTTTTATTTTTCTCATCCTTTGGCCACCTTATGAAGTTTTCAAC
The DNA here is from genome assembly GCA_000404065.3 of Pinus taeda. Classification (NCBI taxonomy): domain Eukaryota; kingdom Viridiplantae; phylum Streptophyta; class Pinopsida; order Pinales; family Pinaceae; genus Pinus; species Pinus taeda. The sequence goes on from APFE030918127.1 coordinate 107,859, forward strand.
ACAAAGATGGGACTCAGGTGCCTCATGGAAGTTTTCACTTGAATCCTTATTCTCTTGATTTTTCCTTTTTTAGTGACCTTATGAGGGAGGAGCTGGAACTTGCTCTACCATCATCATTGTCTTATTGATACTGTCAATGAACTCTTGTTTTGATAAAGGCCTCTTGTACATTTTCAATCTGTGTCCATTAAATAGCAATGGAATGGATTCTTCATCAATAGTTCTGATTTGCATTGAACCATTTTCATGCCATCTTTCCACCACATAAGGTCTGAGCCATCTTGTCCTTAGCTTGCCATTGAAGTCTTTAAACCTAGAACCATATAACAATTCCCAGTCTGCTTCTTGAAATTTCTTCTCCTTGATGTGCTTGTCATGCCAAATCTTCCTCTGAAGTTGAACTATCTCTGTATGTAGGAGGGGTTGCATTATGAATTCATCCAAGCCATTCAAATGTAAGAACCTTTATTTTTGTGCATGACTGAGATCTAAATCTAGTTGGGTTTCCATCCTCAATGTGTTATATTCAAATTTAATGGACAACAAAACCTTTTTACCATAGACTGGATCATAGGGTGTAAATCCAATGGTGGTCTTCCATGTTGTGTTATAGGACCAGGTGGCCTCAACTAGTATCTCTACCCAATCCTTCTTGCTGCTTCTCACTACCTTGGTTAAGATGTTCTCCAGTGCCCTATTGGTCACCTCCACTTGCCCATTAGCTTGTGGATGATAAGGAGCGGAGGTCATATGCTTGATTTTGTGATGGTTGATCATTTCTTCAATCATGCTAGAGGTAAACTAGCTGCCTTGGTCTGTGACTAGCTCTCTAGGGTACCCAAATTTGTAGAATATGTTCTCCCTCAGGAACTCAACCACCTTCTCTTCTGTTGCTACCTTAATTGACTTGGTTTTAGCCCACTTTGTCAAATAATCAGTGCACACAATGATGTGTTGTTTTTGCTTTTAAGGAGGGTCAATAGGCCCAATGAAGTCCATGCCCCACTTGTTAAATGGCTCGAAAGTCACTTGAGGTTGTAAGGGAATTTCATCTCTTGGAGTAGGATTTCCCATCCTCTAGCACTGATCACACTGACTAATATATTATTTCACATCCTAATGAAGAGTAGCCCAATAATAGCCTACTTGCAACACTTTGAATGCTTTCCCTTTTGCTGCAAAGTGACCTCCACAAGGCCCATAATGACAGGTCAGAAGGATGTCAAAGACTTCATATTCCCTTATGCACCTTCTTAAGATTTTATCTAGGAAAATTTTGAATAGATTGCCCCTAATCCAAGTGAAGGGGGCACTCTTTCTGACTATCTTGCTCTTTTCTTTGGAGGGAAAGTTTGGTGGGAACTGTGTTGATACCATATAGTTTGTTATATCAGCAAACCATGGGGAGAGAACTCAAATAGCAAAAAAATTCTCATCTGGCAATTAGTCATCCATCATTCCTTCTGCACCTGCAGGCATATTCATTCTAGATAGAAAGTCAACAAAAACATTTTCCTTGCCAAGCTTATCAACAATAGTTAGATCAAATTGTTGTAATAGAAGAAACCATCTTATGATTCTAGCATTCACATCTGGTTTGCTCATTAAATATTTGATTACAACATGATTAATATGCACAAATGTTTGATAGCCTGTAATGTAATGCCTAAATTTGTTCAATGAATGCACAACAACTAGGAGTTCCTTTGTAGTCATTGTAGAGTTTAACTCATCCTTTGATAGGTTCTTACTGATAAAATAGATGGCATAGGGAAATTTCTCCTCTTCCTGACCTAAGGCTGCTCCTATGGCTTTGTGTTAGCATCAACATGAATATGAAATGGGATGGCCTAGTTTGGGTCTCTAAGGATTAGTGTAGTGGTTAACTTACCCTTTAGAATGTCTACGGCCTCTTGATAGATCTTTGACCATATAAACTCAAAATCTTTGGCCAACAATCCAAGCAAAGGAGAGGCCAACTTGCTGAAGTCCTTTATGAATCTTCGATAGTATCTAACCAATCCTAAGTAACTTTTGACATATCTCTACTTTTGTGGAGGTGGGACCCTTTTGATGATTGCTATTTTGTTTGGGTCCACTTGTAGTCCTTACTGAGATATTGAATGACCTAGCACAGTCCCTTCAGTCATTAAGAATTCACACATTCTAGACTGAGAGATAGATTCATTTCAATGCATTTGTGTAATACTTTTCCTAGGTTAGTGAGGGCTTGTTAGAAATGACAACCATAAGGTGTAGAATCATCCATATATATTTCCACAGCATCATGTACTAATTCAGCAAAAATACTTAAGACTGCTCTTTGGAAAGTGGCAGGAGCACTGCATAGGCTAAAAGGGAGGACCCTATAGGAAAAAGTACCCCAGCAACAAGTGAAGGTGGTCTTATCGTGGTCTTCTTGGTAGATTTGGATTTGGTTGTACCCACTGAATCCACCTAGGAAAGAAAAGAACTTCTTCCCTGCCAAGCCATCTAGCATTTGGTCAATGAAGGGTAGGGGAAAATGATCCTTCTTTGTGGCTTTGTTCAACTCCCTATAATCAATACAAATCCTCCACTTCCCATTTTTCTTTGGAACTAATAATGAAGGAGAGACCCACTCACTGTCTATGATAGGGTAAATGAATCCTGCATCTAGTGGTTTTTGCAGTTCTTCTTTGATTATGTCTTTGAGAGTTGGATTCATCGTCCTTTGTGGTTTCCTGACTGGCCTACAACCTTCTTTGATGTATATGTGGTGAGTACACACTGAGGGGTGTACTCCCTTCATTTCTTTATAACTCCAAGAGAAGGCTTCTAGGTTCTCTCTCAACATGTGGCATAGATTTTCCTCTTCTATAGCAAAAAGAGTTGGCTTAATGTTCAAAGTCTTCTTTGGGCCAAATTATATGGTTTTGACATGGAGTGGGTTGGAATTGGCCAAGCATAAGTCAATTGGATGATTGTTCTAGGTTTCCCTTACCTCTTCTTCTAATGGTAGTGAACTAGGAATTGGACTTTGGAGCAGGTGTTCAATTATATCATCCTCATCTTGTTGTCCTCCTCCTATGATTGCTTCCAAAGTATAAAGTTGGGTAGAATAAACCTCATCCTCTTCATCCTCCTCTAACCATAAAGGTAAATCATGCTCTAGAGTAGGTTGAGTAGGAGGGTATATGACTAATTGTTTGGACATATGCCCATTTTTTATGGTCATAAGCCCAGCTCTGCTGCTAATGTAAGCATCAGCTATGGCCAATGATGACCTCCCAAGGATGATAAGGTAAACAATAAACTTAACATTAGGTTGTAGAACTAGGAAATCTGCATGGTACTCCCAGGAGTTAATGAAGATCATCACATCCTCCACAATTCCCTTAGGAGTGACTGTGGAATGGTCTGCAAGTTGCAAAAATGTTGCGGTCTTCCTTAACGATTCTTGGAGGTTGATCTTGAGCATGGTGTCCTTGGTCATCACATTAATGGCAGCCCCAAGATCAATCAAATTGTGTGGGACAATGGTACCATTGATGTGCACATCTACCATAGGGCTTCGAGGCTCTAAATATTTTCGACATATTACTTACCCTAGCATTAAGTCAGACAACTTCCCAATGACATTGATGGTAGGGGCATCCCTTTTTCTTCATCTTAAATGCTTGAAGCACTTCTCCTTTATCAACTTATTATAAATGGGAGCATCTTTTATTTCTTGGAGAAGGGGGATATTTACACATAGATTCTTCAATTCTCCCAGAACTTTGGTTTCTTCTGGTGTAGCCTGGAGTGGTTTGGTTAATCTCTTAGGAAAGGGTTGGTTTACTTTGAGGTTTCTTTCCTCTTTTATTCCTCAACCTCCCTATGTGGAGAGGGAGGTTGGTTATCAAGGAGAACTCTCGGTGATCTTAGGTTGAGCTCCTAGATTTCTACACCATAAGCTGGGTATGATGTCTCTCCACCATATGCTTGTTGAGCCTATCTATTGTTTGGGTTCAGATTTGGCTGAGTAGGCATCTGGGGTTACTTCGGTGGAGCAGTGTGCAGGAGTTGTGGTTGGGTAGGTGGTGGAGGAAATAGGGCTGGAACATTGTTGAATTTGGGCCTCCACCCTTGAGGTGGGTTATTCCACTGATGTTGTGGTTGGGCATAAGGTTGAAATGACTGGTTGGTTAGCTGGGATTGATACTGAGATCCATAGGACCAAGGATGGGGTGTATACCAGGAAGGATAGGTAGGGGGTCCCTAAGAAGGTATATTTGTGGTTTGGTTGGGGTTGTATTATTCATGGGATGGCCCTTGCATACCCTACTGGTATTGTCTAGGCCTAAGAGGTCTCCTTTGGTTGATGTAGCAAAGCTGCTCAGTGACCCCTTCAACTCCTTGATATACAAATTTGAGTCTAGGTAAAGAATGGAACTTGTATATGGAGTGGTTTTCTTCACACTTGAGCAAATATTAATACAATTCAATGGACATTCATCCCTAGGGTGCATCTAGGACAAAAGATGGCCAAGGCTCTCTCTGCTCCTCTTGCTTCCTTTTAATGTTCATGGTTTCCAATTGCAAGGCAAGGGTTTGCATTATGTCACTTTTGAAATCTTCCAACATATTCCCAATTTCACCCTTGATGCATAAGTTAGAGGATGTTGTATTGGCCATAGGTTAACTACCCCTACCTTTCTTCCTAGTTGACCTAGAATAGTTTCTAAAGACAATCTTGATATCCTCATAGGGTAATTGGTAGACATCTCATCCTGCTATCATATGTAAGGTATTCAAAATATCTTCCCTTACTCCTCTAAGCAGGACCAACTCTAGTGACTCAGGGTCAAGTGTGCACCTGGCCCTTTTGTAACTAAGCTGTAATCTTTCTTCATAGTCTTCTAGGTATTCATCCTAGCCTATGGTCATCCTAAAAATATCTTCTTTAGTATCCTTTGACCTATAGTAGTCCCTATATTTGTTGTTAAAATTTTTCTGCATCTAAGCCCAAGTTGTGATGCTATCTCCAGGTAAACCCATGAACTGGCATAAAGTTGCATTCTTGAGGGTAGATGGAATAGTTTTAACTTTTGCTCACCATTTGTATAGTCATAGGTTCAACATATGACAACAAACTCAAATAAGAAAGTGTCAGGGTCCTCTCTAGTCAGGCCATGTAAATGAGATAGAGTAGAGGGGATTATATTTTTCATCTTAGTGTCCCCATTGGTTTCCCTGATGGGGAAGGCACTCTCAATTCTCTCTTTATCTCCCCTATCATTTTGGTTTCTAGACATTAGTTCAGTAGGGATGGTTTTTTCCTCTTCTTCTTCTGTAGGTTCCTCAAATAGGTAAGGTTGTTGTTAGGTCCCTATAACACTACTAATTCCCCCATTAATATTGTAGTTGTATCCATTATTAATATTGTTGTGCCCATATTGTCCCCGTATTGTTATCATTGTGCCCCATAAAATCCCTCTACTGTTATTTTTGTGCCTATATATTATTATTGTTAGGTCGACTTGGTTATCTTGGGACCCTTTAGACTCCTATATATAGAAAGGAGTTTTTTTCATTTGAATCATCCAAGAATTGTTCATTTATGTAATGTAAAGGAGGTTTCCCCCTCCAAGAGGCTGAATTCTAAGGCATTGATCTCTCTTTTCTATCTTTTTGTGAGTTGGTTTCATAACATTTGGTATCGGAGCTTTGGATTCTAGGATTTTGCTGCTCCAAATAGGTCATCGTGGCATTTTCACTAGAAATTATTTTTTGCAACATTTCAAAATAAAAAACAAAAACCCATTTGAGATGAAATCACACTAAACCTTGGGTCGAAACTTCAGATCTTTTCGTGCTACATTTACAAAGATATGATCTGAGGAAGTTGGTCTTTTTCTAGACTCCTGAATTACATTCCAAACAGGTGACCTGGGGAAAATCGTCATAACTTTCTCTCTGAGTATCAGATTGAAAGTTTGTAAGACGGTATAGAAAGAGGACATACTATAGTTTCTTGTATATATTTTTCAGAGCCAAAGGTCAAAATAGTGACACGTGGCACTTCATACAAGTTTGCTCTTCTGGAAAGGTCTATAATCAAGTCATCTTGGGAGATTGTGCATAACTCTTCCTTGGAGAATCCAATTTGGATCAGACCAGTGGCACTGGAAAGAGAACACAGAGGGCTACTACAAATCACAATTTTAGAACTGGATGATCCGAAATTACAGAGATACATCATATTCAATATCAAGCTCCTACAAAGTGAAAAAAGTTGTGTAGTTTTTGTTTAAATCTTTGCATAAGCTTGGTTTGAAAAATTAGTTTGAAGGAATTCAAAGGGAATAGTAAAGAATTATTATCGGTAATTGATGCTCCGAGGAAAGAAAATGTAAACACCTAGTAAGTAAACTGAAAAATCTAGAATGGCTCATGAAGAAGAGGAAGAAATGCAACATGATATATCAAAATTACGAGACCAAGTGCAATAAGTGTCACTTGCACAAAAAGTAACAAAATCTAAGATGGATGTTTTAAAGAAATATGTAGAAGCTAAGATGGATGGTTTAAAGAAAGGTGTAGAAGCTAAGATGGATTTTTTAAAGAAAGGCATAGAAGCTAAGATGAATGGCATGGACGCTAAAATGGATGGCATGGATGATAAGATGGAAGAATTAAAGATAAATATGAATAAGTTGCTACAAGAAATGGTCTCTAATGGTGAAAGGGTAGTAAAGGAAACTCATGAGGAGAACAAAAGAAATGTTAATCATGATTCCATAGACTCTAATGTCAGATCGAAGACCCACCATATTCCAAAAATCAATATGAGGAAGTTTGATGGCAAGGATCCCACAACATGGATATTAAAAAAAGGGAGCAATTTTTTGATCTCAATAATGTGCAAAACACACAAAAGGTACATATTGCAACTTTATATGTGGAAGCAAATCAATTTGTATGGTATCAATGGCTTTGATCTCGTAAACAAATTATCACTTGGGCAATTTTTATGGAAGAATTCAGAGCACATTATGAGGATACAAAAACAAATACTTCTTTTAGCCAATTGATAAGTCTCAAACAAAAGGGTTCAATAATGGAGCACATTAAGGAGTTCCAAAAATTGAACATAAGGGTAAAAAATATTCCAGAGGAGTATAGGATTGATGTGTTCATAAGGACTTTAAAGGCTAATATCCAACATGATGTTTGCCTTTGGGAACCTGATTCATTAGAAAAGGCATTCAGGTTAGCAAGAAAACTGGAAAGAAAAATTATGGCAACCAGGAAGCATACCACTCACAACTATAAAGATGGAAGTGTTGTTTCCCCTAGCCTTTCACAACCTATAAGGTTGACACCACAATAACTGGAAGACAAAAGAGTAAAAGGGCTTTGTTACAGTTGTGATAGCAAATACACTAAAGATCATAATTTTGCTGAGAAGAAATTATTCTACATATATTGTGAAGAGGAAGAAGAAAAGGAGCAAGAAAGGTCAAAATAAGAGGATATACTCTAGGAAGAAAGCCTAGATAAAAAAGAAATGAATCCGACCATATGTTGTAATGCATTGGTTGGAATTACCACTCCTCAAACTATCAAGATAAAAGGACAAATCAAGAAAAAAATGGTAATAGTGTTGATTGATTCAAGAAGTACCCACAATTGTATTCATTGTAAGATAGCAAGGGAATTGAATTGCTTCCTATATCTAGCACCAGAGTGTCAAGTAATGGTTGCAAATGGAGGAACAATAAATTACTCTGGAAAGTGCCATAATATTAAGCTATCCATGGGAGAATATGTATTGAAAATCCCAATGCTTTCCATTCCAATGGGAGGTGTTGATTTTGTACTAGGAGTCCAATGGGTACAATCCTTGGGTACAATAGCTTTTAACTTTCAATAACTTTTCTTGAAATTTTATGCGGAAGGAAAGGATGCTGAATTAAGGGGTACTGCATGGAAACTAGGAAAGATAATAAGCTCTAATGGTATGACAAAGCTTTTAAAAAAGGAACAACAAGGTGTAATTGCACAATTATGTTCGCTAGATGTTTCCACATCGAAATCATCTATTTCTCCGGATCTCCAAAAAGTCTTGGATAATCATTCCAAGGTATTTGAGACTCCCAAACGTCTCCCAAATATTTGTGATCATGATCATGCTATTCATTTGATTCCAGGAAGTGTTCCTCCAAACATCAGGCCATACAGATATCTCTATGCCCAAAGGAGTGAAATTGAATGTATGGTTGCAGAAATGCTTGAGGCTGGTATAATTCAACCTAGCCAAAGTTCTTTCTTTGCTCTAGTAGTATTGGTGCACAAGAAGGATGGGTCATGGTGCATGTGTCCACATTATAGGGAGCTCAACAAGCTCACTATTAAAGATAAGTTTCCCATTCTTGTCATTGATGAATTATTGGATCGATTGCGTGGATCAATTTACTTCACCAAGTTAGATCTTCGTTCGGGATATCATCAAATCAGAATGAAGACTGAAGACATTCTAAAAACAATATTTAGAACTCATGAGGGTCACTATGAGTTTTTGGTCATGCCTTTTGGCCTTACCAATTCACCTTCTACATTTCAAGGTTTGATGAATTCCATTCTCAAACCCTTCCTTAGAAAATTTGTGTTAGTATTTTTTGATGATATGCTAATCTATAAAAAGTCTTGGAAGGATCATGTTGAGCACATTGACAAAGTGCTACAACTATTGGATGAGAAACAATTATATGCAAAAAGATCCAAATGTTTCTTTGGAGTACAAGAGGTGGAATATCTGGGTCATATTGTATCTCATGAAGGAGTTAAGGTAGACCCAAGAAAAATTAAAGCCATTAAGGAATGGGAAATCCCCACATCTATAAAGCATTTGTGAGGATTTATCGGGTTGACAAGGTATTATCACAAGTTTCTTAAGAATTATGGGAAAATAGTAGCACCTCTGACAACATTGTTGAAGAAAGATGCATTTTCATGGACTCCGGAAGCAACAAAGGCCTTTGAACATCTTAAAGAGGCAATGTGCCAAGCACCAGTCTTAGCTACACTAGACTTCACAAAGACCTTTATTGTGGAATGTGATGATTCAGGAAATGGAATTGGTGCTGTTCTAATGCAAGATGAAAGACCCATTTCTTTTGAAAGTCGTCCAATCAAGGGAAAGTTTTTACACAAAGCTATTTATGAGAAGGAAATGTTGGCAATACTTCATGCACTTAAAAAATGGCGACCCTACCTAATGGGAAGACACTTCAAGGTAAAAACGGATCATATAGCCTTAAATACTTTTTAGAACAAATATTATCCTCTGAAGAGCAACAAAAGTGGGTCACAAAGATGTTGAGTTATGACTTTGAAATCATCTACAAAAAAGGGAAGCAAAATGTGGTGGCAGATGCACTCTCAAGAAATTATGAGGATGTGGAAGCATTGTTGTGCGCCATTTCTATTATCCAACCGGATTGGATAAACGAAGCAAGGGAGGAATGAAAGAATGACGAAGAATTGTGGGCACTTATTTGAAAGTTACAACAAGATTCCAGTACATCTGATACATTTAGCTGGAAAAATGATTCGTTATGGTACAAAGATCGCTTATACCTCTGTAAGGATTCCCAACTAAAACAAAAGATTCTTATGGAATTGCACACTTCTCCCTTAGGAGGGCACTCAGGATTTTTAAAAACTTACCACAGGGTTAAGAAGGAATTTTTTTGGGATGGCCTTAAATCGTATATTCAAAAGTTTCTGTCAGAATGTTTGGTTTGCAACAAAATAAAGTTGAAACAATTAAGACACCAGGTCTTTTACAACCTTTATCCATTCCAAGCCAACATTGGGAGGAGGTTTCAATGGATTTTATCACAGGTTTAACCAATTCTAATGGAAAGAGTGTCATCATGGTGGTAGTTGACAAACTTACCAAGTATGCACACTTTTGTGCATTATCACATCCATTTAAAGCCAGTACAGTTTCTACCGCATTTATGGAACAATTCAAAAGCTACATGGAAACCCAAAGATTATTGTAAGTGACAAAGATCCCATTTTTATAGGAAATTTTTAGACAGAATTATTTTCTTGTCTTGGTACTCAGTTAGCTCATAGCTCATCTTATCATCCTCAATCTGATGGGAAAATGGAGATAGTAAACAAATGTTTGGAAGGATATATTCGTTGCTTTGTATCTGATAAACAGACACAATGGGTCAAATGGTTGCCTCTGGCTGAATGGCGGTATAACACTTCCTTCCATACTGCAACCAAAATGACCCCATTTATGGCACTTTATGGATATTAGCCACCATCCATCACATCATATTTAAGAGAAAATTCTAAGGTTCAAGCAATGGAACTTCACATCGAGCATCAACAACAAGTTCTCCAACTCTTAAAGGATAACCTCATGTTGGCACAAAATAGAATGAAACAACAGGCAGATCAACATCGCAGTGAAAGAAGTTTTGATGTAGGTGATTGGGTATTCCTATGACTACAACCATATAAACAGTGTCCCTCAAGAAAGCTAAGAAGGATAACAAATTGTCACCAAAGTATTATGGTCCATACAAGGTGTTGCAAAAACATTGGTACTATGGCATACAAATTGGAGCTTCCTGCAGCTTCTCGATTTCACCCAATTTTCCATGTTTCATCTTTAAAGAAGGTTATAGGCGACAAGCTCCCAGTTCAAACAATATTGCCAGAACTTGACAAGGAAGGAAAAATTATATTGGAACCGGATTTCGGAGTATCTTATCAAGTGTAAGAACTTATTCGCTGAAGATTCCACATGGGAGGATGAGAATTTTATACAGAAGCATCCAGAACTTCTCAAGCGTTGAGAGGAGCATGTTGGGTCCCTATAATACTAGTGATTACCCCATTACTATTGTAGTTGTACCCCTTATTAATATTGTTGCGCCCCTATTATCCCCATATTGTTATTACTGTGCCCCATAGAATCCCTTTATTGTTATTTTTGTGGCTTTATGTTATTATTGTTAGGTCGGCTGGGTTATATTGTGACTCCTTAGACTCCTATATATAGAAAGGAGGTTTTGTCATTTGAATCATCCAAGAATTGTTCATTTATGTAATGTAAAGAAGGTTGCCCCCTCGAAGAGGCTGAATTCTAAGGCGTTGATCTATCTTTTCTATCTATTTCTTGAGCTGGTTTCATAACAGCTACTATCAACTTGCTTACTTGAATTAGTGGCCATGATATTCTTCTTCTTTGCATCTTTCTTCCTGTTCTTCGGTTTAAGCTCTGGATGCAACTTCTTGCACTTAGACTCTGTATAACCATCATTGTTATAGTTGTTGTTGGGATCTTTGCACTAACATAGTGTGGTTGTTGTATTTTTATATTCCCCCCTTTTCACTTATTCTTCCCCTCCTTAGAACCATCCTGATGCTTCTTCTGCTTTAACCCACTTGATTTTCATTTCTTTTGGCCTATGTTCTCTATGTAGCGCATGTACACAAGCTTGGTCCATCGATATAGGTTTGAACAACATCACTTGCTTCTATATATGGTTGTGTATGTTGGGTATGTGTTATATTATTTACATGACTTATATGTAGCACAAACAAAGGGGGGTCCCAGGGGGGCTATTTAGGTCATCCTTGTCAGGGAGTATGTAGGGGGGTGGGAACCCCTACATGCAATTTGAGGCAACACCCCAAATAATTTTTTGTGTGTGGTTTTTGCATATGAATTTTGGCATTTTTGGCCCATGGTTTTGCTAAAAGTGGTTTTGTGGTGCATGGTATTTTTTCCCCATAGTTTTTTAGATTCAGTTATGGAACTATAATTGGATTGGCACTTAATGTAGCATGTGGGATATGTATATTATATTGTAACAATATACACAAAACATAATGAAAAAAACTTTGCTAGTTTTCTCGGGTTTGGGTTTCCATGAGAAAATCTGTGTAAAATTATGTGTTTTCCATTGTATCTTTTCTATTTTATTATAAATTTGTTCGCAACAATTAATTGTACATGGTAAAAACTTATATTTGATATCATAGTAGTTTTAGTGTCAAGGGGATGCCTTTGTGGCTAAGGAGTTGGCTCAATCCTATGTGATCCAGGTGGATATGGTGGCCACCCACCTATTCCACAAGTTCACATCACAATTTTCTATTTTGTCATTTTTTTCTACAATTTATAGGTCCTCAACTTCCAGGGCCATTTTGAGGCCCTACATGGAATTTTTTGAGGAAATAGGCCAACCGAGTTGACAATAGTCGTAAAATGTACTTCTTAGATATACCTTTCGAATGAGCTATCATGCATGCCAAACATATATCGTATGCCAAAATTATGAACTCTGGAAGATGATCTTCCAACTTACCCCATTGAGGCCCAAAATCCTTTGGTGCTTCATCTCTAAGGACTAGGTTTTTGGATGTTTATGGTTTCTCATTGCTTCTTTATGATAAAAAGGCCTTCGATCCTCACAATTCAGTGAAGGTGTGTATCCATCACACATTAGGGGGATTTTGAGGTCTAAATTGGGCCTCCTAAGGAAATTATAAAATAACATTGGAAATAATAAAACAAGATTAGATGACATTATCAAATTTAGAGGGAAAACAAAAAAAACTATTTTTCAACTCGTATTTTCTGTTAGGATATTCCGACACGTAGGAATAGTTAAGTATAACTTGGTCTAGTATAGAGTTAGGTAAAGTGTGTTTCTTTACTATGTACATTTGTAACTTACAATCCGACGGTCACGATATGTAGTGATCCGACAGTTCATTCTCTCCTCGGTATTATCGACACTTGATCC